>JZKD02S1725887.1:43892-64324 GCA_000966675.3 Picea glauca
CATAAATGAAACAACTCAAATACCCCACTCCCTGACTCAATCCGGAGTCCAAGGGAGTTCCACAGATGCCTCTGCATCCTCCAGGTCTGACACCCTTCACACTCAAAGAAACTGATTCAGCAGCACCTGTCTACACCAAGGTAGTAAAAACATCCTGTCATATAACTCAATGCATCATAATGAAAGAAATTTTTTATCATCATACAAATCCAGATCACTTGCGAGCAAGTGTCCTCAAATAATAAGTTTGGCAAGTGCGTCAGAGAGGGATGTTACACTTCAATGCCCGTCGATAGAAACATGCACATATTCATCAAGAAACCACTTTGGAGGAACCTCTCTCTTCAAGGTACAAGTTAATTTTGATATTCTTGTATTCGAAGTTCAGATAGATATGGATGCCTTAGAAAAATGGTTAAACATGATAGAAGGTTATTTCTATGTTCACAATTTTTTCGACAGGGAAAATATCACCTTCGGACTTCTCATGGATCTCCCCCATGTCAAACTTTGGTGGGAAACTTACTGGGAAAAAAGTTCCATAGAAGAAACTGGAATATATGGGGTCGAGCCCACTTAATATTTTTTTGTGGATGCGGTCAAGGAACATTATTACCCTATTGATAACTATGAATACCAGCACATGAGATGGATGACACTGCGACAAGAGAAGAGCCAAACAATGCCAGAGTTCAAAAATACTTTCCATGCCTTGCACACCAATTTGGGTATCAAATAATCGAAGCGACATTTGGTTCATAAATACTGTGGGGCTCTGCATATGTACATCCAAACCGAAATGGATTTCCTAAACATCTCATCATTGGGAGTTTCCTATCGATATGTTGTCAAAATCAAGTAGAAATTTAGGCACCAAAATAAATGGGAGTTCAGGTCTACAAATACACAAAAACCAAAGCATGATAAAACGTCCCTAACCAACAACCTCTATAAAACCAGTCCAATACACAAGAAAAGAATGGTAAAGGGAAGACAAAGAATGACACTAGGAAGTGGTGTCACTTCCAAAAAATCCCCTGGCACAACACCGATGAATGTCGCTTGAAACAATATTTGGTGTCCAAGGTCAAAGACAAGGAGATGAAACCTGATTTAGAATCTGATCCAAAAAATATTGAAAACAGACAGATCATTGACATAGACCCCACTACTACTATTGCGATCACAACAATTCAACCAGAAGAACCAGTAGATCTTGAAGAGGGGGAACACATCTTCCATTCACATATGTGGGTGAAGGGGACCCCGTTGCATTTCCTCGTTGATAGCGACAGCTAGAAGAACCTCATCTCAGTTGAGGTCATCAAACAATTGGGGTTGTCTACAACACCACACCCACAACCATACAACATTGGGTGGCTTCACTAGGGACAAGATCTTTGTATCAACCAACAATGTTGTCTATCCTATGGCATCCAACCCTTCAAGGATGAGGTAGTCTGTGATGTTTCCCCTCTTTATTTATGTGATGTTGTTTTGGTCCAACCATATATGTGGAAATGTCATGTTTTTTATGATTCTCGACCCCATAGTGTCATTATTTCTCTAGGGGGTCATCTCTATAGGATACCAGAGGTAGTTTCGACTATTGTTCCACCAAACCAATGCCGCAAGGTAATCTCTCATACTGCAAAATTCATCCTCTTCACAGTCTGTTCAAAGGATGCACAGAAGGCCACTACAACCACTGTAGTCTCAACACCTTCTATCCAACAAAATCATATTATAGAAGAGAAAGAAGATATTGTTTCTTCACCTACAATGGTTCCTACAAAATTCCCCGTCAAGCCTAGAGACAATAGGTAGGTGGAATAGATTCAACCCTGCAAGGAACAGGTTCATGAAAGCCTTCCACAGACCAAGCAATGATACTTCTCCAACAAGGCACGCAACTCACCAAGATTCATATTTAGAAAACACTTTCCCCTATTCGCCAGGCACTCAACACAATGGAGATCATTGCTTCCTAAGGTGGGAGGATTGATCCAGGTGGCTATTGGTGGCCACCCACCCATTCCAAATTCCAATTGGCTCATCTTGATAGTCTTCAGTTCAACACGTTTCTCTGTAATGGGGACATTTATTTGTAATTTTTGATTCTGCAATTACGGGATTGTCCTGAAGCCCTACACATCATCCGGGTGGATATTCGTGGCTTCCCACCTATTCCAACTGGCTTATTTTGGAAGTTTTCATGTCAGTACATCTTTCTATACTTCTAAGGCTATTTTGGGGCTCTAAACAATGTTTTCTTGTCTTGCCATAGTCAAACTATAGACATAGTCAAAGTTTGATGAAATAATGCGTAGTTCTCGAAATACCTTTCCAATGGGCTATCAAACGCCTAAAAAGGAGATCATATGCAAAAGTTACAACCTCAGGAATTTAATGTACTAACTTACCCCAATGAGGCCCACCTGAATTTTGATGCTTCATCTCCTAGGGTTAGGTTTTTGGATGTCTATGGTTTTGGAATTCATTTTTATCATAAAAAGGCCTTCAAAGCCTCATTGTAATCATCTTCTGGTGAATGATCCTAGCTGTCACATCTCTTATCAGAGATAAATATGCCACCATTCCAGCGAGTCTTGCACTCTGTATTTTTACAGTCTCTATACATTTCTTTCATTAATAGAAATCATGTATTGTTGTATTTCTCTGTTTTTGGAAAATTTTATGTGTATTTCATTGTAATATCTCAGCTTTCATTTCGTTCCGAAAATAATCCAAATCAAAAACCCTCTTTACTGATGTCCAATGCTCCTTCCTTGGTTTTGACATATATCTACTCAAAACGCCCACTGCATGTGCAATGTCCAGTCTAGTAGAGACCATTGCATACATCAAACTTCCAATCCCACTCACATATGGAACATGAGACATGTCCTCCTCTTCATGTGTTTTGGGACACTGATCCACAGATAAATTTACACCTACAAGAATAGGGACCCTGACCAATTTACATTCCTTCATATTATACCATTGCAATATTGTTTTGACATATTTTCTTTGATTTAACCAAAGTTTCCTGTTTTTTCGATCTCTTTTTATTTCCATGCCCAAAATGAAATTTGTAGCACCAAGATCCTTCATGTCAAATTTAGAGGACAAGTGATTTTTCACATCCTCAATAATCTCCTTGTTGTTTCCTTTCAACAACATGTCATCCACATACAAGACCAAATAAATCAAATGATCACTAGTTAATTTAAAATACACATAGTGATTCTCTTTGCTTCTTGTGAAGCCAAGTCCCAACATGTAAGTATCAATTTTTTTATACCACATCCTTGGTGATTGTTTTAAACCATACAAGGACTTTTTTATCTTGCATACCAACTCCTTCTTTCCCTTCACAACAAATCCTTTTGGCTGCTTCATGTAGATTTCTTCTTCAAGATCCCCATTTAGGAATGTTGTCTTCACATCCATCTATTCTTCTTCAAGATAAAACACAACAAAAAAATATAACATAAATATAATAGAAGTTAACTTGGAAACATCAGAAAAAATATCACCAAAATCAATTCCCTCAACTTGGGAATGGCCATTTTATACTAACTGATCTTTGTGTTTCTCTACTTTTCCTTCTGCATTCATATTCCTTTTAAATACCCATTTTTTGTCAATGGGATTTCTTCCAGTCGACAACTCCACTAGATCCCAAGCCTCATTCTTATCCAAGGCTGACATTTTTTCAACCATGGCATTTTCCCATAGTTTTCCATCCTCTGAATCCATTCCATCCCTAACAATTCTAGGATTATCATCAGTAATAGAAAAAGAGAATTTGAATAGAAATTAGATGGAGTATACCTTTCTGGTAGCCTTTTTTCCCACACCAATATCCTCAATACCCGAGTATGAGGATCTTCTTCTTCTAATTCATGTTCTTTTGTAGAGTCTGATTCATCATCCTTTGGATCAAACTCTATGTTCTTTTATTCTTCCTTACTTGGTAGGACTTCGTGTTTGACAACATCCTTCATTTCTCTAAATACCACATCTCGACTATACACAACCTTCTTAGTTTCTGGGTTCCAAAGCTTAAAAACTTTAATACCATCTTTATACCCAATACAGATACACTTTTCAACCTTTTTATCTAGCTTACTCTTATTTTCCTTTGGAACATGAACATAGGCCTCATAGCCAAATACCTTGAGATATGTGAGAGAAGGTTTCTTACCAATCCATACCTCTTATAGTGTCTTTTCATCTAGTGTTGATGGGGTTGATATGTTGACCAAGTAACATGCAATGCCCACTGCATCTCCCCAAAATTCTCTTCCTAACCCAACACCACTGAGCATGCACCTTGATTTTTCCATCAATGTCCTTTTCATCCTTTATGAAACTCCATTCTTCTGAGGTGTATATGGAGTAATCTTCTGCCTTGCTATACCACACTTCTTACATAATTCTTCAAATTCATTCCCACATAACTCTCCACCATTATCTGTCCTCAACAAATTAATTATTTTGTCTATTTGATTCTCAACAAGAGCATTAAACTCTTTAAACCTGTCAAAGACTTAATATTTATCCCTGAGGAAATATATCGAAGTATTCCTCGAGAATTCATCTATAAATGAGACATAGTACACATATTTTCCCAATGATGGAACCATCACAGGTCCAAACACATTACTGTGCACTAGTTGTAAAATTCCTTCTGCCCTCATTGCACCAGAAGGGAATCTTACCTGATTATTTTTCCCATATACAAAATGTTCATAGAAATCAAAATCCAGAGAGAAGTTAGACATACCTTCAACCATACCTTTACCATGTAGTAGTCAAATACCCTTCTCTCTAATATGCCCCAGTCTTTGATGCCACAACATAACCTTTTCTCCAGATACTCTAGGAGTTTTTTCTTCTTCTTATCCAATATTTGGAACAATGGAACTATCACACCCATTACTAATATTTATTCCTTGTACCTTATACAAAGTTCCAATCTGAACTCCCTTCAGCAACACCATTTCTCCTCGAACGATCCTGCGGGTTTCTCTTTCAAATATTGTTCTTACCCCCGCATCATCCATTTTGCTTACAAAAATCAAATTTATGGCCAATCCTGGGATGTGAAAAACACTAGGTAGTGTTATAATACTTCAATCTATGAGCCTCAACTTGAATTTTCCTTGTCCTATGATTCTAGTTGTTGAGTCATCACCTAGGAAAATATTACCTCCATTATACCTTTCATATTCACAGAACCATTCCATGTGGGGAATCATATGAAAGGATGCACCCAAGTCAACCAACCATGCCTAATGATCACATGTGTGCTTGAATAAGCAAAGTACACATCCCCTCCTTCTTCCTTGGAGGCATTTTCTTCTATAGAGGGAGCACCTTCAAATCCCTTCACTTTCTCAACGCTTTTGGATTTACATTGCTTCTTGAACTACCCTTGTTTTCCATATATCCAACATACCTTTACAAAAATTTTGAGATATTTAGATGTGCCCTTAGACTTGGATCTCCCACTTGAGGACTTAGATCTATTTCTATCCTAGGAGCGTCCTCTTGCAAATAATGCATATGTGCTTTATCCTTCCATGTTCTTTTGTCTCATCTCCTCTAATAACAAGGATGATACCACATCATAGAAACTCAAGGTAGTTGTATTACTACCTATGGACACAACCAGGCGATCCCACAAGTTTGGTAAAGAGCACAATAAATTGATACACTTATCTCCATCTAAAATTTTAATCTCAATAGATAACAACTGACTTACCATAGTGTTGAAGGTGTTTAGATGCTCTGTCACAGAGTCTCCATCACTCATCCTCAGGTTATACATATTTTTCTGTAGGAACATTTTCTTTACCAGGGACTTAGACTGATAAAAGTTACCCAACTTATCCCATAAATCCTTGGTTATAGATTTCCTTGACACATTCAGTAATACTAAATCTAAGAGACGCAATCAAATTGTGCTCTTCACCTTCCAATCCAACTTTTTCCAGTCATATGCCGACGTTCCTGTAGGTGCAGTACATGGATCCACCGTGCCCCACTGATCTCTATCTACCAACAGATCTTCCATATTGAGCTTCCACAACTCAAAAATGTTCCCATTAAATTTCTCGATCTCTATTTTCAAACTGCTCGACATTTCTATTCACCTGAAGAATCAATACCATAGATATCCCAATATAACAAGGCTTATCACAGTCCTGATCCAAACCACTGACCAAAAGGGAATCCTCTTGAAGCCAATAATTGATCTGATACCAAATGTATATTTCAGCCTTGTACAATATTTTACAACAAACAAATTTTCAATAAAAATAGAAAAGATACAATGACAAATACACACATTACACATAGATTCTTCCCCTGGAAACCCAAACCAGGAAAACCAACATATTCTATATTCATTCACATCATACTTGTTTACAATACAATATACATATAGGAGCCAACGACATCCAAAAACCTAATCAAATGACCTCGATTAGTCAACAACCCTAATTCCTTAACCAGAAATAGAATCGACAAAAAACCATGTGCCACAAAACTGCCAATAAATGGAAACAAAAACTAAGGATCTCCCAAAAATGGACAAAAAAACCGAAGAAAAAATGGACACTAAATATAGTCGTGCAAAGAATATAACACATATCCAACAATGTCTTCTCTCTTTGTTGGATTGTGCCATATGGACTTTGTCTGAATATATGGACTCTGTGCCATTCACACAGAGTGCCATATGGACTCTCTCCATTCGAACATAGTCCATATGGATTCCATGCCATAAATTTCGCAAAGAACTTCATATAAAGACTTTATAAAAAAATCACATTGAAAATTTTTGCCAAGATTTTATAAGGCTATCTTGTAACGAACATCTCGTTTGTCATGACAACAACCTCATGTAACAAGTGCAATTTTTTTTATTTTTTTTTGTGTGTGAGTGTGTACAAGGTTAATATAGACATTATACTCTGCATCGCAACACGACGGTGAACGTGTCGCATACAACGACGACAACTACATAAAGACCTAAGATGAAAATCAAGCATCAGTAAGCAAGAACGACAATTAATCGACAACATAATTAATATTGACTACCCGCCCGTCGAACCCTGCAATGGTTAGGACCTCCAAGACACATAAGAAACGCTCAAGCCCAGGTTCCCATCGATTTTAACCATTTAAGGTCTCAGGGATGGCGACTGTTATGAGGAACAAGGAGGCGTCTACATCCCGCCTGACATAAGAAAACCAAGCACACTAACGTTACAACCAAGTACAACACTAAATAAAAAGGGACTACAACTCCCTCAATGGGAAGCGCAGGCTGAAAACAACTTCGCTTATACCCCGATCCATCGTCGAGGCTAGCTAGTCATACTTATAGCCTATAATAATCATCTAATACGAGTCCAACTTAGCACGTCTAAAAGAATTAAGACGATAAGGTACAATCTGCACTAGTCTCAAGGCCATTCCATTGCTCAACTTTGGATCATAATTTGTCATCAAGGTACCCTCTAATTCAGCATCTAAAGGACCTTATTGTGCAAGTTTGAACCTTGACTGGATTAACATTTAACAATATAATTAATCATTAGTTACAATCGTAAAAATAATGAATAGTTATAAATTATCATTTAACGCAATAACCAACAATTAATCTATAATCCTAAATCAAATTAACGCCATATTCTAAAATCATTTAACGCAATCATTAAAATTAACACTAAACATTAACTTTAAAATGAGGGCAATAATTTAGAAGATCTTGAAGTACTTTTATCTCCAAAATAAACAATTGTTACAAGACCAATCACATTCAAATAGAATATATAAAAATCTAGATTTTATGGAAAGGAAAAAAATGAACTATTTCATTCATAACAAAAGCAACCATAATAGCTTTATATAATAACCATATAAAAATATAAAAGCAACCATAATAGCTTTATATAACAACTATTCCATTTATAACAAAAGCAACCATAATATCTTTATATAACAACCATTCCCTTTTTAAAACTTCTCAATAAAACAAGAACCAAAAGGATATTTAACTCTAGATTACTCCACTTATTCAATAATCACTCATTGAGCTGACGGGATTGTCTAGTTTATGAATTAACCATTAAATCATAGTCGTTAGACATTTACCACCTACCATTAAAATAAATAAAAAGGCAAAGAAACGTGGGTTTGACCAACGCATTGTAAATGTTTTGGAAATATTAACATGGAGAAGGTTATCCTCATCCTCGAGTTCACATATCATTCAGGTAATTAAATATATAAACAAAAGGGGTGAAATAAGAATAGCACACGAATTATGGGCGATGGCTGAGCGTGAGAGTCCCTAGAAGTTATAAGAAAGCACGCACCACTACAAAATTTGGGATGCACCCCTATCAGGTCAAGTTGGGCCGAAAGCTTGTAGGGAGAAATGCATGGCCCAGGGATAGTTCCAAAGCAAAGGGAGACTGCGTACCGGAAAGGTTCTAATCCATTCGAATCAGAGACAACCCTCCCGAAGTAATTTTTGCAACTTTCCATGAGTTTATTCATTCAAAAATTTAATTGACGAATTCCATAACATTGATCCCTCACAGTTTCTCCCTTTTCCCTTTACACATTCGGCTGAAGGTAGCAACACTAGTCAAGCAATCAAGTAAAAACAAAACCCGCAGTCATTCCTAGCCAAAAATGAGATATAAATGAGAGGGCAAATGAGATAAAAGACACAGAGTTTGAATTCGCCAGGAAAGCATTAACGTGAAACAAAACACGTTTTAATTCATTTCTGTTACAAGCTTTACAAAAATAGCTAGCCTTCATAGAAATAAAGTATGTGCATGTACAACAATGCACAGACTTAGACTTTAAGCGTTTCTCCAGCTTCATGACATCAAGTGAAATTCAAAAGAAATCTTTAATATATTTTAACTGGTTGGGCCAAGAACGTCGAGTAATTAACTCCTTGACATTCCAAAGCCGAGAAAATTTATCTCTCCAAGCATAAAAATGAAAACAAATATAAAAACGTAAGGCACAGCTGGAGATCGCATAGAACCAAGGAAGTTCGGCAATGTCGAGGTCATAAAATCTTTTTATCCAAAACCTACTTGAAACAACAAAGTTAAGAAGAAATATTTTTATATCCGTCACACAATTAAAATCACCGAAGAACAAAAAAAGAAAACCAGTCAATCTAACGAGAACCCAAGCAGATTAAGTCAAGTAGTTTTCATCTCACAAATCCAATATAAGAATGTTGATAACATTAAGAGAGGGCCAGGGTCCTAATACCTTCTATCATGCAAAAATTAAGAGTGTACTGATGCCTGATCGCCTGCTCCGAGTGTCATCCGCGCGCTCCGTGTCGCTCCTGCTCGCCGACTGTCGAGACCTCACCAGTACCTCCCACTCAACGCTAGGGGTACTCTTCTTCCCCCTTAGTCCCCCGAGCCGCAAAGGGGCCACACACTATCCAAATGGTACGTCTAGCTCCCAACTCGCCTCTCAAGGCCGAGCTACCACTCCTCTCCGAGCTGGGAAATCCAAACTCCCACAAGTAAATCAGTCAAGTCACTAATCCGGCAGTGTAACGTTACGCTAATAGCCGATCTCCTTCTTCCTTCTCCTCCCTCTCTTTTATAGAGTTTTAGAACTTCCATTCTTTCCCTAAATCTCATTTAATTTAAGTTTTATTAAAAATCTTCTAAAAAATCTCCTTCATACAAGTGTCATCCATCCCCCACTTTCCTCCAATAATTATTTTCTTTAATTTATTAATTGTCTCATTTTCCTCACCCACCTAGAGTTACTCCTAAATTTACTCCTAGGTGTCCCTAGATTCCCTTACAGGTTTTAAAGGCTTTCCCTATTATGAAGGGGCTAATTTAGTTCAATTTAGAAGGTTCTTAAATGCAGATTCTTTACTATGTTAACCTCTCGCTTTTTACCATAAGTTCCCCTCTTTCCCTTTTTATGTTACCTCCATTCCCTAGTTTCCTAATTTTTAAATTTCCTTCTTTCCCCTTTTTATTAGAGCCAAAAATGACAATTGTGCAAGGTAACCTTTCTTTCCTTTTATTATTATTTAGTATCTTTTTAAACTATCAAAAGTTAAAATAATTAATTTCTTCTTTACATTTTATATCCACCGAATTTATTTAATTTATTACTCTCTTCATTTTACCCAGAAATTTATGAAGACCAAAATTATTACTCAAGTTCTTTTAAATTTTATTATTATTATTTTTTTTGTATAGATACTTTCTTAAGGGTAGACAAAATTTTACTCCTAGAGAAATTTTCGACTTAGAACTTAGATTCTGAACTGGGTGACATTTAATTAGGGAAGTTGTTTAAAAATTTCTTAACGTGTTAATTGTCTTAGGTCCATCTAGTTTCATACCTCCATCATCATCAATGTGGCATGCCCTTTAGGACACACTATGTGCTCCAAGGGTGCCACTCGCCTCTTTTGTTTCTTTTGTGCGACGTTCCCTTCAGGACGCACCACGTGCTCCAAGGGTGCCACTCTCCTCTTTTGTTTCTTTTGCGTTGTGTGCCCTTCAGGATGCACTACGTGCTCCAAGGGTGCCACTCGCCTCTTGACTGATTGGTAGACATCAATAACCCCTGGAGTCAACAATCCTCCAGGTGAACTTGTGGGAGACTAAGGGCTTCTAAGGAATAAGGCCCCTGCCTTATTGCACACCCCTTAGAATCATCGCGAGTGATTTTTGCAGTCTTCCCTCATGACATCGTGGGTCCTCTCGAACTAGGTAATCGTTAACCTACAATTCGAGCCACGACAGGAGTGCTAGTAGGTTGTGGCAGGGCTATTGTCCACACCTCTCCCTCAACCTCTCTGGTAGTCGTGTGTGGCCCCTTTACTCCATATGTCAGTCTGGTCGACAAGCTATCGTCAGCCTGCATCATCAAAAAATCATGTCAGAACATATCCACATCATATCATCTAATCAGATGTACTAATATCATAGTAAAACAATCAAACCCCAATAGCACACTCCCTGACTCGATCTGGAGTCCAAGGGGTTCCATCAATGCCTCTGCATCCTCAAGGTCCAAAACCCTGCACAATCAGTAAAACCGAGTCAATAGCACCTGTCTATGTCAATGCAGCAAAACATCATGTCATCTACCATAATGCATCATAATCCAAGTCAAATGTTTTAATATCATAACAATCTGGATCACTTGCGAGCAAGTTCCCTCAAAGAATAAGTTCACTCAGTGTGCCAGAGAGGGATGTTACATACACCCCCTCTTGGTCTAAACTTCATCCCGAAGTTTCTCAGTATAAGTGCTGAAATAAGTGTATCACAATATCATATGTTTATCTATCAAACAAAAATGGAAACTGTTGGTGCATATCATATGTGTCCTCCCAGGTCGTCGAGTGCGGACTATAATTGTCCCACTAGACCTTGACCTGATCTACCGTTCAACGTCGTAACTGTCGAACGTAATGATCTAAGATGCAGACCGACTCATCTGTGAGCACTCCCTCATCCGATACCTGCAAGGATCTCATGTTAAATACATATGTCGAATCACTAATATAATGTCTCAAAATAGATATATGAAAAACATTGTGCATACGCATCAAAGATTCAGGCAAGGCTAGTCGATAGGCCATGGGCCCCTTTCTCTCCACAATCTCAAAAGGTCCCATGAACCAAGGAGAGAGTTTATCTCCCTTCCCAGACTTGATCGAAATCTTATACGGTTTAACCCGCAAGAAGACTCGATCGTTGACCTCGTAACTACGGTCGACTCGGTGCGCATCGACATAACTCTTTTGTCGATCCTGCGCTTTTTTAATCCTTTGTCTTATTGTTTTCATTTGATCTTCCATTTCTTGGATCGCCTCTGGTCCCACCAGGACCCTATCCTCAAGCCGATCCTAACTCAAGGGCGTCCAACATGGTCGCCCGTAAAGAAACTCGAAAGGCACCATTTTAATCGTGCTCTGGTAACTATTGTTGTAAGCGAATTCCACTAGTGGCAAGAATTCTTCCCAATGCTTTTGTTGGTCCATTACGTACATGCGCAACATGTCCTCCAAGGTTTGGTTTTTTCATTCTTTCTGCCCGTCAGTCTCCGGGTGATACGCAGTACTAAAGTTAATTTGGGTTCCCAAGGCCTCTTGGAAACTCATCCAAAATTGTCCAGTAAACATCGATCCTCGATCGGATATAATCCTCTTAGGCACGCCATGCAGCCTCAAAATATCATTGATGAAAACTCTAGCTATGTCAGGTGCCTGATACGTCGTACACATAGGAATAAAGTGAGCACTCTTCGTCAGAGTGTCTACTACTACAAAAATCGAGTCATGTCTCCTTGCCGTCAGTGGCAATCCAACAATAAAATCCATCGAAATAACTTCCCATTTCGATTCCAGAATGGCATGTGGTTGTAGTAATCCCACTTGGTGTCTATGTTCAGCCTTTACCTCCTGGCACTCTAGACATCTGGCCACATAGTTGACTATGTCAACCTTCATCCCCCTCCAGAAGAATAAGGGTTTAAGGTCTTCCCTCATCTTTGTGACTCCCGGATGAGCCATGTAAACTGCTCTATGAGCCTCGCTTAGGATCAACATCCTCAATTTGTCGTTTGGCGACACATATATCTGACCTTTAAACTTCAATAAACCATCACCATCAAATGAAAATCCCTCAAATCGTGGTACCATCATTGTGTTTTGTCCGATAAAACCCTCGACCTCTTTGTACCAGTCATCGTCATGTTATAAAGTTAGAACCTTTTCACGTAGATTCATCTGAAGAGGCAACACCTAAAAGATGCGTGGTCTCTGACTCAATGCATCCACCACTCGATTTACTGTTCCTTTTATGTAAGTAATCTCAAAGTCTTACTCACTAAGCAATTCCGACCAACGTCGTTGTCGCGCGTTCAGGTCGCTTTGCGTAAAAATGTGTTGTAGTCCACAATGATCAGTCTTTAGTTCAAATTTTCATCCAACAAGGTAGTGTCTCCAAACCTTCAAGGCATATATGATGGCTAATAACTCCAAATCATGCGTCGTGTAGTTCTCCTCATGCCTTCTCAGTTTCCTCTAAATGTAAGAAATCACTCGTCCGTCTTGTATCAAGACTCCGCCTAAGCCTTCCTTGGATGCGTCTATGCATACCAAGAAGTCCATGTCCATGTTACGGACCTTTAGTATCAGTGTTGTTGTCAACAATTCCTTGAGCCTACGAAACGCTTCCACGCATTTCTCAATCCAAACAAACTTCTTGTTTTTCTTTTGCAATTCCGTGATCGTATTTGCTATCTTCAAAAATCCTTCGACGAATCGTCGACAGTATCCTACTAAACCCATGAAGCTACACACTTTTGGGACATTTGTCTGTGTAGGCCATTCCATAATATCCTCGACCTTTTCCAGATCTACGATGATGCCTTCATCGAAGATGACATGCCCTAAGTAGTGAATCCTCGATTGATAAAAAGAGCATTTGGACAATTTCCCATACAATTTGTGATCTCGCAGACATTGTAGTACCAAGTGCAAGTGCTCGTCATGCTCCTCTGTCGTACGAGAGTAAATCAAAATATCGTCAATGAACACTTGGACGAACTTGTCCAAGTACTCAAGGAACACCCCGTTCATCAAACTCATAAATACCCCTGGGGCGTTGGTCAGTCCAAACGGTAAAACAGTAAAATCGTAATGTCCAAACCTTGTCTTAAAGGCGGTCTTAGGGACGTCATCCTCCTTGATCCGCAAATGGTGATAACATGATCGCAAATCGATATTGGAGAACACCATCACACCCTTCATTTGATCGAACAGATCATCAATTCGCGACAATGGATACTGATTCTTGATCGTAGCCTTGTTCATTTGATGGTAGTCAATGCAAAGCCTCCACGATCCGTCCTTCTTCCATATGAATATAACAGGTGCACCCCATGGTGACACACTAGGATGTATCAATCACAGGTCCAACAACTCCTTTAGTTTCATTTTTAACTCTTGTAACTCCAGGGTCGATATCCGATAAGGCGCTCTTTCTATCGGTTCAGTCCCCAATTTTAGGTCTATGGTAAACTCCAATTCCCTCTCCGGCAGCATCCCAGGTAACTCCTCTTGAAATATGTCCGCAAACTCCTTCACCACTGGAAGGTGTTCTAGACCTTCCGCTACTCCCTTCTCGTTTAACGCAAGGATCACATAAAGCTTTCACCCCTTGCGCATACTCTTCCGTAGCTGTAAGGAAGAGATGAACCTTAGGGAAACTCCCTGGTTCCGGCCTATAATCACACATCTCTGTCCCTCATCATCAACCAATATCAATCGTTTTGTCTTACAGTTGAGTATCGCCTCATGTGATTCCAACCAATCCATACCAATCACGACATCATAAGATCCTAAGATAGTGACGTACAAGTTGGCCCTTGTGACAAACTCTCCCAGGTTAAGGATACATCCTGTAAGTTCGATTTCCTTTACCTTAATCCTTTTTAGCACTGCACCAGAAATGAAACTCTCGGTAGCACCAGGATCTATCAAAATACTAAAATTCTGGTCAGCGACGGTACTTGTCGTCTCGAGTACAGTCGACTGGTACTCTGCCTGGCGGTTATTCACCGCTGCATGAATCCGATGGGCCTTGCCCATATCTCCCACAGTAGTGGGTCCAGATGATCCAGACGCTCTGGTCCTCTCCAAAGGGCAGTCGCGTTGGTAGTGTGGCTCCCCACACGTCCAACACCCCTTCTTTGACCTAGTAATCCTAGTACCTGAAGTAGAAGGTGAAGGCCCACCAGCCTGGAACCTTGGTCGGTTCTGCTGAACCGGCCTAAACTGCTTCTAATGTGAGTGATGTTGTTGCTGATGTTGTGGTCCCCGATAAGGTGTCCGATGCTGAGGTGTCGGTCGTCGGGGTGTAGTGAAAGTGGATCCCCTCTGGAAGCCACGATATCCTAGCATATGTCTCGCTGGTGTCTGGTGCTGCTGTGTTCCAAATGAAACCTGCCCTGATGGTCTTGCTGGAGTCCTGGTTTGACCCCCACTAACAATCTCCTCCTCTGCTATGAGGGCCTTTTGGATGACATCATGCAAGGTTTGGGGCATCAAAATCCTAACCTTTGCATGTAGGATTCCGTTAAGGCCGAACACGAACCTATTGATCTTAAGTTTCTCCGTGTTAAGGTGCGGAGTATACCGAAGCAGCTCCATAAAACGAGCCTCGTACTCGGGCACCGTACGACCTCCCTGTCGTAAGGCGTTGAACTCATTGAGTTGATGCTCAATGAATTCCTCTAAAAGGTACCTCTCTCGGAACTGTTTCTCGAATAGTTCCCACAACACGTCTTCATTGTCCATGTTCATCTACGGTAGGAGCGTCTTCCACCATAGAAGAGCGCTCCCCTTCAGTTGAAAGACTGCCATGTGGACCTTCATGTTGGAGGTATAATCGTGAAGTGCGAAGAACATCGCCATGTTCTCCAACCATGCCTCAGCGAATGTGCCATCCGGGGCACCAAAGAACTCAGGAAATTTGACCTTCTCGAGTTCATGGTGAATGCTACCAGTACCAACCAGAGCATGCGGTGGAACCTCAGTGGGTGTTGGCGCTCTGGCCTCATCTCTGTCCAAATGGCTGATCAGTGCCTTGGACATGCGCTGAAAAGATCTCATCATTCTGACTACATCACCAACTGATATCTGATCCTATCTGAGAACCTACTCGTCTCCCTGGGGGTTATACCCCTCAGGCGTGGATGCTACTAGGGGCATTGCACCTCCTCCCCTAGCACCCCGTCATCTGCCTCTGCGGCATCCTCTAACCATTATTACCTGCACGCACACAATCAACTCGATTAGCAAAAATATAATCAAATCATGTCAATGGAAGCTGTAGTGATCCCAAGTCATGGGTTGAACCCACTCTGATACCATATGTAATGAACCTCTCGTTCGACACGACAACAACCTCATGTAACAAGTGCAATTTTTTTTTTGTGTGTGTGAGTGTGTACAAGGGTAATATAGACATTATACTTTGTGTTGCAACACGATGACAAACATGTCACATACAACGACGACAACTACATAATGACCTAAGACGTAAATCAAGCATCGGTAAGAACGAACGACAATTAACTGACAACATAATTAAGACTGACTACCCGCTCGTCCTACCCTGCAATGGTTAGGACCTCCAAGACACATAAGCAACGCTCAAGCCCAGGTTCCCATCGATTTTAACCATTTAAGGTCTCAGGGCTGGTGACTGTTCTGAGGAATAAGGAGGAATCTACATCCCACCCGACACAAGCAGACCAAGCACACTAACGTTACAACCAAGTACAACACTAAATAAAAAGGGACTACAACTCCCTCAACAGGAAGCGCAAGATGAAAACAACTTCGCCTATACCTCGATCCATCATTGAGCCTAGTTAGTCATACTTACAACCTATAGTAATCATCTAATACAAACCCAACTTAGCATGTCTAAAAGCATTAAGACAATAAGGTACAATCTGCACTAGTCTTAAGGCCATTCCATTGCTCAACTTTGGATCATAATTTGTCATCAAGGTACCCTCTAATTAAGCATCTAAGGGACCTTATTGTGCAAGTCTGAACCTTGACTGGATTAACATTTAACAATATAATTAATCATTAGTTACAATCATAAAAATAATGAATAGTTATAAATTATCATTTAACGCAATAACCAACAATTAATCTATAATCCTAAATCAAATTAACGCCATATTCTAAAATCATTTAACGAAATCATTAAAATTAACACTAAACATTAACTTTAAAATGAGGGCAATAATTTAGAAGATCTTTAAGAAGTACTTTTATCTCCAAAATAAACATCTGTTACAAGACCAATCACATTCAAATAGAATATATAAAATATTTAGATTTTATGGAAAGGAAAAAAATGAACTATTTCATTCATAACAAAAGCAAGCATAATAGATTTATATAACAACCATATAAAAATATAAAAGCAACCATAATAGATTTATATAACAATTATTCCATTTATAACAAAAGCAACCATAATAGCTTTATATAACAACCATTCCCTTTTTAAAACTTCTCAATAAAACAAGAACCAAAAGGATATTTAACTCTAGATTACTCCATTTAACAATTATTAGGATAATATATTGTCCATACTCTAAGGCCACTTATTCAATAATCACTCATTGAGCTGACGGGATTGTCTAGTTTATGAATTAACCATTAAATCACAGTCGTTAGACATTTACCAGCTACCATTAAAATAAATAAAAAGGCAAAGAAACAAAGTGTTTTAAGATCTAGTAACCGGGTATCAGAGTAAGGCAAAGACGTGGCATTTAAAATTAGTAAGGTAATTAAAGGGCATTAAGGATAACGCTGCCAGGTAAACAAACTATAGGTGGAAGGTTGTTGTTATCCATTAATATGGTGGCGGTAAAGGTGCTGACAGTAGAGTAGAAAAAGCCAATACCAGGTCACGTTTGCCAAGAAAAGAAAAAAAAAAAAAAGGAAAAACAAGGGCATCTAGAACGACACAAGAAAACTAAAGGAAAGCAAGTCAAGAACCAAACTGCCGGAGATGGGAAATTATCCCCAACCTGCAGTAAAAGAATAAATCCCAATAATAATGCTTCAGATTACTTAAGATAGTGCCATTGACCAATAAGATGGATCAGTAACGGTTGCTTTAACTCTATGGTAATTCTTTATTTTGATCTGGTATCAATTTTCTTTGTTTTCATTAAAATAGACTAAATGTCAATTATGCTTTGTCAACATTTAGATTATATCCATGCCTTGGTATCTACAGGTCTGACATGGTATGAGATTTATATACTCGTTTCCAAGACAGTACTTAAGGGTTGTCTACATCACATCAAAATCAACATAGAGGATTCATAAATTTCAATCGTTGGTGGCGTGGGTTTGACCAACGCATTGTAAATGTTTTGGAAATATTAACATGGAGAAGGTTATCCTCATCCTCGAGTTCACATACCCTTCAGGTCATTAAATATATAAACAAAAGGGGTGAAATAAGAACAACACATGAATTCTAGGCGATGGCTGAGTGTGAGAGTCCCTAGAAGTTATGAGCAAGCATGTGCCACTGCAAAATTTGGGAAGCATCCCTATCAGGTCAAGTTGGTTCGAAAGCTTGCAGGGTGAAATGCATGGCCCAGGGATGGTTCCAAAGCAAAGGGAGACTGTGTACCAGCAAGGTTCTAATCCATTCGAATCAAACACAACCCTCCCGAAGTAATTTTTACAACTTGCCATGAGTTTATTCATTCAAAAATTTAATTGATGAATTCCATAACATTGATCCCTCACAGTTTCGCCCCTTTCCCTCTACACATTTGGCTAAAGGAAACAACGCCAGTCAAGAAATCAAGTAAAAAAAAACCCGTAGTAATTCCCAACCAAAAATGAGATATAAATGAGAGGGAAAACGAGATAAAAGACACAGAGTTTGAATTCGCCAAGAAAGCATTAACGCAAAACAAAACACGTTTTAATTCATTTCCGTTACAGCCTTTACAAAAATAGCTAACCTTCACAAAAATCAGGTATGCGCATGTACAACAATGCACAGACTTAGACATTAAGCGCTTCTCCAGCTTCATGACGCCAAGTGAAATGCAACATAAATCTTTAAAAACACAAACACAAACAAATATAAAAACGTAAGGCAGAGCTGGAGATCGCATAGAACCAAGGAAGGTCGGCAATGCCGAGGTCATAAAATATTTTTATCCAAAACCGACTTGCAACAACAGAGTTAAGAAGAAATATTTTTATATCCATCACACAATTAAAATCGCTGAAGAAAAGAAAAAGAAAACCAGTCAATCCGACGAGAACCCAAGCATATTAAGTCAAGTATTTTTCATCTCACAAAGCCAATATAAGAATGTTGATAACATTAAGAGAGGGCTAAGGTCCTAATACCTTCTATCATGCAAAAATGAAGAGCGTACAGTTTCTTGATCGCCTACTTCGAGTGTCGTCCTTGTGCCCCATTCCGCTCCCGCTCGCCGACCATCGATACCTCACCGGTACCTCCCAGCCAACGCTAGGGGTACTCTACTTCCCCCTTAGCCCCCTGAGCCGCAAAGGGGCCACACACTATCCAGTTGGTACGTCTAGCTCCCAACTCACCTTGCAAGGCCGAGCTACCACTCCTCTCCGAGTTGGGAAATCCCAACTCCCACAAGTAAATCAGTCAAGTCACTAATCTGATAGTGTAACATTACGCTAATAGATGATCCCCTTCTTCCTTCTCCTCCCTCTCTTTTATAGAGTTTTAGAACTTCCATTATTTCCCTAAATCTCATTTAATTTAAGTTTTATTAAAAATCTTATAAAAATTCTCCTTTGTACAAGTGTCATCCATCCCCCACTTTCCTCCAATAATTATTTTCATTAATTTATTAATTGTCTCATTTCCCTCACCCACCTAGAGTTACTCCTAAATTTACTCCTAGGTGTCCCTAGATTCCCTTACAGGTTTTAAAGGCTTTCCCTATTATGAAGTGGCTAATTTAGTTCAATTTAGAAGGTTCTTAAATGCAGATTCTTTACTAAGTTAACCTGTTAAGAACCAAATACCTGAATGCAAAATATCACAATAGATCCAAAGATATCTGAATACAATCACCACACAAGATATATGAAACTATATAGAAAACCACAACTTTATTATAGAAACCCTTGAGGTAGGGCAACACCATACAATGGATCCTATTATGGAAGGGATCCTCTCCTGTTCACTTGCCTCTTCGAGGGGGTATCCTCCTATTGAGATACCGCTCCAAATACAATATTTCTCTTCATGTCTCATTACATTGCTTGAACCCCTTTATATAGTGCTACCATCACCTAAGAACATTCTAGAGGATGAATCTTCTCGAAGTAGAACCTTCTAAGAAGTCATCTTACATTTATTATATCTAATTACCCATTTATTATATCTAACTACCACAGTGGACCTTATTTAATAATATAGTGGACCTAGTCCACCTTACATTGAATGACCTCCATTATTATCACTATGGTCCCTCTGCCCCCCCCCCACTACCTCTCTAGCTACCTTACATTCCATCCCCCTTATGAAAGCGTTGTCCTCAATGCTTGATGTACAACCATATAGCAAGGTCCCATGGATAATTATGGACCATAATGTTGAAAAATACTAAAGAAGCAAGGTCCCATGTAGAAAGGAAATCCACCATGCTGAAGTAGTCCAACCACCATTGTAATCCCGGGTCCCATGTCCAAGTGCTCATGTGAACTCCCCGTGGAATATTTTGGAACCCAATAACCAACTCCAAATGATGCTCCAAAGATTGACACCTAT
>JZKD02S1725887.1:64374-81553 GCA_000966675.3 Picea glauca
TGGAACCCAATAACCAACTCCAAATGATGCTCCAAAGATTGACACCTATCATGTGGATCCAAATAAGAAGATCCATCCACATAGTGGAAAAGGGTCATAGCAGAATATGGAATGAGTAATACCATTGTAGAATATGTAGATTGAACATTGGTAACTAGCTCCTGATGTGGGAAATTGATGTTCTCTACAGAAGGTGGAGTAGAGTCATCAAATAAAATATGAAAATGGTTGTCATCCCAGAAATGACAACTATCGATATACCAATCATCACAATCTTCCTCAAAATCATACCAAGCATATATTTTTTGATTATATTCATCCATGAGGCCCTCCATAAGAAATCTCTCCTGCATGTTATTCAATGAATCTTGAATACTACACAAACTAGCATTGAGGTTGTCTGTGAGACTGGCTGTGAGGTGGTCTGTGAGGCCATGTACAAATGCATCCAATCTGTCATCCAATGTGTGAAAAAATTGGGATTTGAATGATTCAAGAATTTCTTTTAGTTTTTGAGAAGAAATAGCCATCTGATCATCCTATGAACTCACCCAATAAGTTACGGCAGAAAATCGCGGCTTTTTTGGAAAAACCCTAAAAACTGTTGAAGTTAAAATGCTCATAACTTCACTTCCCGGACTCCGTTTTGGCTGATTTGTTTTTTGAAATTGGGTGAAATTGTGAGAGGAACTCAGATATGTAATTTATTTGGGCAAATTCAGCCTCTAGATGCTATAGAAATAAAAAAAATTATCGCTGTCGTCCGCGGAAAAAATCCTGAAAAATTTGCAGATTTTAAAACTTCAATATCTTGACTTCCCAGACTCTGTTTCGGACAATTTTTTTTTTAAATTGGGTGTTTTTCTGAGAGGAACTCAGATATACAACCCGTTTTATTAAATGTTTCACATAAATATACCGAAACCTTCTAGAATGTCGCGGCCTTTTTTTTCTTCTCCAAAAAATAATCTGCAAAAATAAAAAATATTTTCCCACAATGTCTGCCCAAGGAAAGTGTTATGATACCACTTGTTAAGAACCAAATACCGGAATGAAAAAGATCACAATAGATCCAAAGATATCTTAATACAATCACCACACAAGATATATGAAACTATATAGAAAACCACAACTTTATTATAGAAACCCTTGAGGTAGGGCAACACCATACAATGGATCCTATTATGGAAGGGATCCTCTCTTGTTCACTTGCCTCTTCGAGGGGGCATCCTTCTATTGAACTACCGCTTCAAATACAATATTTATCTTCATGTATCATTAAATTGTTTGAACCCCTTTATATAGTGCTACCATCACCTAATAACATTCTAGAGGAGGAATCTTCTAGAAGTAGAACCTTCTAAGAAGTCCTCTTACATTTATTATATATAATTACCCATTTATTATATCTAAGTACCATAGTGGGCCTTATTTAATAATATAGTGGACCCAGTCCACCTTACATGGAATGACCTCCACTATTATCACTATGGACCCTCTGGCCCCCCCCACTACCTCTCTAGCTACCTTACATAACCTCTCACTTTTTACCATAAGTTCCCCTCTTTCCCTTTTTATGTTACCTCCATTCCCTAGTTTCCTAATTTTTATATTTCCTTCTTTCCCCTTTTTATTAGAGCCCAAAATGACAATTGTGCAAGTTAACCTTTCTTTCCTTTTATTATAATTTAGTATCTTTTTAAACTATCAAAAGTTAAAATAATTAATTTCTTATTTACATTTTATATCCACCGAATTTATTTAATTTCTTACTCTCTTCATTTTACCCAGAAATTTATGAAGACCAAAATTATTACTTAAGTGCTTTTAAATTTTATTATTATTTTTTTTTTTGTATAGATACTTTCTTAAGGGTAGACAAAATTTTACTCATAGTGAAATTTTAGACTTAGAACTTAGATTTTGAACTGGGCGACATTTAATTAGGAAAGTTGTTTAAAAATTTCTTAACGTGTTGATTGTCTTAGGTTCATCTAGGTTCATACCTCCATCATCATCAACGCGGCGTGCCCTTCAGGACACACTATGTGCTCCAAGGGTGCCACTCACCTCTTTTGTTTCTTTTGCACGACATGCCCTTCATGACGCACCACGTGCTCCAAGGGTGCCACTCGCCTCTTTTGTTTCTTTTGCACGACATGCCCTTCATGACGCACCACGTGCTCCAAGGGTGCCACTCGCCTCTTTTGTTTCTTTTGCACAACATGCCCTTCAAGACACACCACGTGATCCAAGGGTGCCACTTGCCTCTTGACTGATTGGTAGACATCAATAACCCCTGGAGTCAACACTCTGCTAGGTGAACTTGTGGGAGACTAAGGGCTTGTAAGGAATAAGGCCCCCGCCTTATAGCGTGCCCCTTAGAATCATTGCGAGCGATTGTCGAAGTTTTCCCTCACGACATCGTGGGTCCTCTCGATCTAGGTAATCGTTAACCTACAGTTCGAGTCACGCCAGGAGTGCTAGTAGGCTGTGATAGGCTTGTTGTCCACACCTCTCCCTCAACCTCTCTAGTAGTCATGTGTGGCCCCTTTACTCCATATGTGAGTCTGGTCGGCAAGCTATCGTCAGCCTGCATCATCAACAAATCATGTCAGAACATATCCACATCATATCATTTAATCAGATGTACTAATATCACAGTAAAACAATCAAACCCCAATAGCACACTCCCTGGCTCGATCCGAAGTCCAAGGGGTTCCATCGATGCCTCTGCATCCTCAAGGTCCAAAGCCCTGCACACTCAGTAAAACCGAGTCAATAGCACCTGTCTATGTTAATGTAGCAAAACATCATGTCATCTACCATAACACATCATAATCCAAGTCAAATGTTTTAATATCATAATAATCTGAATCACTTGCAAGCAAGTGTCCTCAAAGAATAAGTTCGCTCAGTGCACTAGAGAAGGATGTTACATATCTTACAACTTTGAAAATTCCATCATATCTACATATATCTATTTAAAATCACCATAAACCTTAATAACATATATAACTTCATCACGTACAATTGCTAAAAAATGCATGTTTCATTAAATAATATCAACGAAGTATAAGTAGATAGTGAAAATTCTATATTATGACTATGTTTTACATTTTGATTTATATAGTTTAAATATTGTTCTTATGTATCTTTTATTTTGAGTTATATAGTTTAAATATTGGTCTTATATATCCCCCATTAAAAGAAATATTCCAAAAGGAATTTATCTGAATGACACAGATTCCATATGGACTCTATGCCATTTGCACCGAGTGCCATATGAACTCTGTGCCATTTGCACCGAGTGGCATATGGACTCTTTCCGAATGGCATAGAGTCCATATGGACTCTGTGCCATTCGGACAAAGCCCATATGGACTCTGTTCCATTCGGATAGAGCCCATATGGACTCTATTCCATTCAGACAGAGTCCATAGAGTCCATATGGCGCTCTGTTCGAATGGCACAGAGTCCACATATGTACTTGATTCCATTCACACAGAGTTCCATATGGAATCTATGGCATTGGAAAACAAAATTAAACATCGAAAAATGAAAACAAAATTCTATAAATTTCTACAAAATTAAAAAACGAAACTACCTAGATTTGTCGCCCGCTAATGCCCTACAGCCTAGTTTTTCGCGAACTCCCTACACACATATTAGTCATCAACTCCAACACACTCTAAACCGCCAACGTTCAATTGGAATGTCTGTAAAGTAACTGTGGAACGAAAGACCCATAATATATAATGTATCTTTTGGCCGAAAACTCTTTCGACTAAAAAATATTTTAGCCAAAAACCTTTTTCCACCAAACTATCTACTATCAGAAAAAAAAAAAATGGCTACATTTTTATTACATGAAATTCGAGGATGTTGTTCATTTGCCATTTGATTTGACGTGCAATGTTTCGGATGAAAACATTTTCATCATAGAACTGTACGTTTTAGGACAAAAAAATGATTCTAACATTTTTTCCACCTCCATTCTCATGAAAGTGTTACCCACCTTCATGATATTATCCTCACACATTTTTGTTTCTCTAGGGATGAAATCTCCCATTCCAAAAAGTACTTGAGGCTATGATGATCATTTTTAATTTGGAGGTGTTTTCCCAGGAGATAAGGATGCCATAGATCCATGGCATGCATAATAGCCAAGATTTCCTTTTCATAGATTGATTGGCCCAAATGTCTCTATGAAATATGTTTTCTAATGAAGGCCAAAGGCCTATCATATTGCATGAGTACTACCCCAATTCCTTTCCCCGAAGCATCACATTCCAGGACAAAAGTCTTTGTGAAGTCAAGAAGGGTCGGGATTGGATTTGTGCACATAGCCTCTTTCAAGGTGTGAAAGGATTGATCATTAGATAGATTCCAAGTTAAAGCATTCTTTGTAAGGATACCAGTGAGAGGTGCAACAATTTTTCCATAATTATGAACAAAATTGTGATAATACCCTGTTAAACCCATAAAACTATGCAATCTCTTAAGAGTTTTAGGGTGAGGCCAATCCTTCATAGCTTCAATTTTCTTAAGATCCACCTGTACGCATTCCTTGCTGACAATATGACATAGGTACTCCACTTCAGAGGCTCCAAAGGCACATTTAGACTACATGAGGAAAAGTTTGTGTAGGGAGAGTATATGGAGAAATTTATCCACATGGGCGAGATGGGCTTCCCAAGTTTTACTATAGATGAGAATATCATCAAAGAAAACTAAGACAAAATGATGAAGGAATGGATGAAAGACATGATTCATGAGACTTTGGAAAGTGGAGGGAGCATTACACAGGCCAAAGGGAATGAACAAGAGCTCATAGTGACCCTCATGAGTTCTAAAGAAAGTATTGGGAATATTTTCCTCTTTCATACATATTTGGCGGTAGCTAGAACAAAGATCAATTTTAGTAAAGTACTGAGCACGAATCAACTCATCCAAAAGGTCATCAATGATCAGAATGGGAAATTTGTATTTGAAGGGGAGTTTTTTGAGGACACAAAAGTTGGGGCACATGCACCAAGTTCCTTCCTTCTTGAGTACCATGACCACATGAGAGGGATAGGGCCTAGCACTAGGATGGATAACACCTGCTTCGAGAAATTCTTGAACAATTTTCTCAATTTCATTGTTCTAAGCAAAGCGATGATGATAGGGGTGAACATTAGGAGGTAGGCTACCTGGAACTAGAGGAATGTAATGATCATGAACAAAATGGGAAGGGGGAAGTCCATGGGGAGTGGAAAAAATGACTTGGTGTTTGGAGAGGATAAATTGGAGGTCAATATGCACAGAGGGTGTCTCGACTGATTGAATGGAATGGGGTTGGGAAATAATTTCTGAATGAGATATTTTGAGGATATTTTCCATTCTATGGGAACTGATAATCTCATTGGAGCATGTTGTGATTCCTTGGAACTTATACTATTGTCCCTCTTGTTGGAATTACATGGTTAATTCCTTAAAATCCATGAGGATGGGTCCCAGAGTGCGTAACCATTCAAAAATGAGAATAATGTCACAACCACCCATGCCTATAGAAAACATATGAGATTTCAAGTGGTACTCACCAATTTGTAGGCACACATTTTCACAATGCCCTCCATATTTCATGGAATCGCCATTGGAAATCATGATTTGAAGATTGTTGACAACAAAGATATAAAAATTTATTTCCTTGGCAATGCAATGATGAATAAAATTATGGGTGTTGCCACTATCAATGAGGGTGATGACCTTCATGTTCTTATTGTAGCCATTGAGCTTGAGGGTTTGGGGAGCAGATAAACCAATAAGGGCATGCAATGAAATCAATGGTTCAAATTTCGTGGATTAGAGGGTGGAGTGGGAGCATTTGTTGGGGGTAGTTATTCCACTAGGGAAAATTAAGCCTCCTCGTTAGCAACATCCTTAGAAATGGCCATAAAAAGTTTTTGTTCCTTACACTTGTGCATCAAAGAAAAAGATTAATCACAATTATAGTAAAGAACCTTGAGGTGGAATTCATCCATTTCTACCTGTGTGAATTTCTAATTCTTGAGAGGATTCATAGGAGGGGTAGGAGGGGTGGGTCGAGTGCGAGGAATAAAGGAGGATTTTTTTTATGGTTGGAGACAATCTGTTGGGATTCCTTGGCTCATTGAGTAGCTTCCAACCAAGTTTTAGGGAGAGACATAAGGACCTAGGTGCAAATTTCATCCTTGAGGCCACTGATAATGCATTCCCTTCATTTGGAAATCCAAGTGCTCAAAGGAATATAAAAAGCCTTCCACTATGTAATATTGTTTCAACTTGGTCAAATGACCTAGATATTGGGTTTGAGTGTCAAATCATTCATAAATATCTGCAAAAAATTGTGTCCAATAAACATACCCTTGGCATGTCTTTCTACTCCATTGCCACCATTTCCAACATTCAAAATCTAGATAGAGAAAACCATAATGAATTTTGACCAACTCATCAGTAATGCCATGCAAGGATAACTAATGTTCCATTTGTGAAACCCATCTTGTGGGATCTGAGCCATCAAATTTGTTCACCTCAAATCTAGGAAGACAGGGATCGTGATGAAGGGAGTTGGAATGAAATGCCATATTACAGGAAGATTCCTCACCTTCATAGTGTGAAGGTTGTCCATAGGAGGAAGAGCCATGGGACTATTTTAACCATTGGTTGAGAGTAGTGATGAGGGAGGCCAATTCACCCT
Source organism: Picea glauca (assembly GCA_000966675.3). NCBI lineage: Eukaryota > Viridiplantae > Streptophyta > Pinopsida > Pinales > Pinaceae > Picea > Picea glauca. The sequence goes on from JZKD02S1725887.1 coordinate 71,096, forward strand.
TAACTTCTACAAATTCACTCGTAACTTTGGCCTCAAAGGTTTCCAATTTGGAATTGGTGGAAGCAATGTCATAAGTCACTCTTTGGATGTTCTCCAAGTGTTATTTGTATTCAAATTGTAGGTGAAGGAGCTCTTGGTTGCGAGTTATGGCCAACATCTTGGGCTGAGGCTATAGTGGTCGCAATGACCTTATGTTCACCGTATGATTGGATCATGAAGAGTGAAAACTTTATGGTCTGAGATATCACTTTTAAACATTTTTTTTTCCAATATCAATGAAGTGGTAGTAGTCAGAGCTACCTCTGGTACCCTGTAGACATGACCTCCTAGAGTAAACATAACATTACGAGGATGAGACTCATAGATAACATGATGTTTCCACATATATGGTTGTCCTAAAAGAACATCACAAACTGCAAGTGGGGAAACATCACACATTGCATCTTCCTTGAAGGTATTGATGTCATAGCACATGTGACACTGCTCACTAACAAGGATGTCTTTTCCCCATCTCAACCATGCAACGGAGTATGGTTGGGGGTGTGGCATTGTTGGAAGCTTCAATCTCTTGACAACCTCTGTTGATATTAGGTTCTTATGAATCCTGCTATCAAAAATGAAATGAAGTGGGGTCCCCTTTACCTACATCTGCGAGTGGAAGAGGCGCTCCCCCTCCTCAATATCCTCTAGTTATTTTGGTTGTATTTTTGTGGCCACAATGGTAGCAGTGGTTTTGCATCGATGATTCATTTCCATTTATTGTACTCTGAATCAAATTTCGATTCAAGTTCCGATTATTTTTCTTTGAGCTTGACCACCAATGATTGTTTCGAGTGATATTCATTGGTGTTGTGCCAAGGGATTTTGTGTAACTCACACCACTTTCTGGTGTCTTTCTTAATCTTCCCATTACCCTTATTTTCCTGTGTTTTGGGACTGGCTCTCTTGAGGTTGTCCTTCCTTGTTGATATGTCATTCGTTCTGCTAATTAGGGTTGCCTTTTCCATGCTTCTATTGTGGCATATTTTAAAACTTAAACTCCCACTTACTCCGATGCTGGAATTTATACTCAATTTTGACTGCATATCGATAAGTATTTCCCAGTGATGAGATGTACAAGAAATTAATATATGTTTGGATGTACCTTTTCATACCATTGTGGTACTTCAATAAAAAGTGTCGCTCAAAGTCTTTGATACCTATCTTTGAGTGCAACCTATGCAATATGTTAGTGTACTCTATCATCGTTTGGTCTCTTTTCTGACACAGATTCGTCCATTTCATGTACTGGTCATCATAGTTTCCAACGGGGTAGAATTCCTCTTTTAGGGCATCTATAAAGGTTTCCCAAGTGGGCTCTCTTCCAAATGGTGTAAATTCACTCATGGTGTATCTCTCCCAGTAACCTTTCCACTAAGATCCGACATGGGGAAGGTAGTTAAGGAGTGCGAAGGTGATCTTTTCACTATTATAACATTCTAGTAGATTCAACCATTTTCTAGAGAATCTGCATCTATTCGGCCTTCAAATAAGGGGATATTAAAATTTACCTGTACCTTGAAGGGTGTCACACCTATGGAATGGATACTTTTATAATATTCCTTGACCACCACCATCGATAGTCTCTGAAGGATCTGAGCGAAGTTCCCCATCATCTTTTTCCTTTGTCGCATGAGGGATTCCTAAAGAAACGTCTTGAAAGGATCTCCTACTCTGTCATCTCCCTTTTCTTTTTCCATGGGAGGTTGCTTGGGTTGGCAAGACTTGTTGTCCTCAATCAAAACTAGCTTGAGACCCAACTCTCTACACCCTAACCTCGTCAAGGATCTGCTCTGAGAAATGAAAAGGAGAAGACTTCTCTGATACCACTGATCTAGATTATTTTGAGAACGACACGAAGAAAAAAATATAGCATAGTTATAACAAGGAAATACACAGAGATATTGCAAGAAACACATAAATATAGTGAAACCCAACTTCTATTAATGAATAAGAGAGAAAAACATCGTAGAACACAAACTGGCAGAATGGGGTAGCTTATCTCTGAAAAGAAAGAGAGGTTGGCTATGCTTAATTTGCAACAAGCTTTACATCACACTCCATTGCATGCTTAAAGGGCCTCATTCACCTCAATTATATATAAGAGAGTGAGAGGAGAACAATTCCCATGATGGATGTAGGATAAATAGGAATGAGTTTATAAAATTTCGTAGGACTGTAAAACACTAGGACTTCTTGGGTAGTCACTCATCCTAGTACTACTCTAGTTTGAGTGTGCTTAATTGAAAAGTTCTAATGAGATTTGTTGCATTAATGCTATGTTGTAGGAATGCACATAATACCACTAGGAAATCATTACATGATTTTTGTAAGTAACAAATGAAGATGACATTACATTCCATTCCCCATCAAAAGGGTGAATATCATGGTTTATCAAAACCATAGACCTTAAATGTTGATTCGGTGGAAAAGGTGGATGGCCACTGAGATCCACTTGGATCAATATCCCTCTTATTGAAATGTAAAACACACATATATTCTAAAATTGAATCCCAAATATCTCATGTTCCATGTTAAGTTATCTTCCATGGATATGCCTTAAGTCATTTGTCATATTTTATAACATACATAATATTTTATAGTATAAACATATGATAGCTACATATATTTGATTAAGATTTTATGGACAATTATAATTCATTATAATTATTTTTATTTTTAAAAATATTATTTGTAATTAAATAATTTTGTATTATTAAAATTATCAAATATTTACATTTAATTTTATTTATATTTATTACAAAAATTGAATTCCAAATATTAATATTAATACAACTTCCATCACTTCACAATTTGTGATTAAACTACATAACTATAAATAAATTTCCCATTAAACTACATAGATAAACCCTTGCTCCGTAGACGTCATATTGAATAACATTATGGCGACCCACGTTCAAAACTCATTGTAGTCAAGAGGAGACACCTTAAAAAATTAATCCATGCTAAGGGTTGGTGTGTCTTAGGCCAGGTGGGATCCTTGGGTCATTTTGACGACTTAGATGCCCTTGGATCATGGTTTCTTAACCACATGATAGTCCCGAGAATAATAGACACACTAGCAAACAAAAAAAAAGTATCTACTTTGAGAAAAACTTATACTCTAAACTAAAAAAAAATATGTTTTGACAATAAATACCTCAAGAATTTTGGAACATATGGAACATATAATTGTTTCTTTAACGTAATTTCATTATCTAAATTTTAATGCCAAGGTTGAAGGTAGTTCATTTTACCTTACTCTTACCCTTAAAATGATGTGAAGTCTACCTACACTCGGTACATTGTACACACAAATAAAACCTTGATTTGTAGATGTAAGCTAAATAATTTCAACACACCACATGGAGCTCATCTGTATTGCAGTCTCAATGTTATTATGTTTCCACATAGATATTGTACATATAGTGACATACACATGTAACTTTGAATCCCAAGTTTTAGTGTTCAATATTCAAACACTTTTTTTCTTGATATATTTAGAAAAAAAAGAACTTCTAATATGTAAAAATGAATTTGAACCTAGTTTGCTTACTAAAGCATAAGTCTTTTTTTTTCCTTATAAATGACTCCTCAATAAAATTTGTAGCACTTCCCCTCATTTTGAGGATGGTACCCAATGTAAAGTGGATAATGTAGACTATATATATAATAATAATAATAATCTATTTTTAAGGTCACGACCAAGCCAGCACACCAAATTGGTGTATGAGACCCCCTTGTTTGTGGGACAAGGGACCCCCCTCCGCCCATCGATTTGACTGGTAAATTCTATGAAGGTATACATACCTTACCCCCCTCTGGATTTGAACCTGTGACCTCTTAAGAGGAAACACACGTTCTTAACCATTAGGCCCACTCAGGCCTAATATTCATTTAAAATTCAATTCCAAAAAAAGTTGATATGTTTTTCTTCATCATTACAAAGGACATAAATTTGAAAACTCAATCATCATAATGAACAAAGTTTTAATATTTAAATATTGTATTTTTTAATAAATATGATTGATCATTTTAATATTTTAATATTATATTTTTTAATAAATACAATTGATAAGATAATTTTAATTAAATAATGTTTTTATATTAGAAATTATTTTTGATGGTCTAAAGAGATGCATTATACATCTTGAGTGGGCTTAATAGTTAAGAACATGTGTTTCCTCCTAAAATGTCACAAGTTCAAATCCAAAGGGGGGTAGGGTATGTATACCTCCGTAGAATTAACCAGTCAAATCGTTGGGCGGAGGGGGTCCCTTGTCCCACAAACAAGGGGGTATCATGCAGATTATTATTATTATTAAAATAATTTTTGTTCGAAAACACAAGTATTCCAATAGAGGACGAACACCTTCAGTAATTGCTCACACAACCAGATCAAAGATCAACACACCGATGTTTTGACGTGGTAAAACCCCTACGGGGAAACATCCACAACCCCAACCAATGCGACCACTTGAATACGTTTATTAATGCAAAAGAAAAATATTATAGAGAGATTTTACAAGAGAGTTTCTCACAATCGATCATCGACAAATGACCCTCCATTCTCTTTAAATAGAGATCATGGACCAATTGGGTGTTAAGCCATAGATCAATGGTCGTTAAGATCAAGTAGAATATGAACCGTCAGATCACTCTATGTCAGGAACATATCGTGACCGTCACATTTCCTAACTACAAATGCATACTAAAGAAACACACTAAGAAACACACTTTTACCTAACGACACATCAGACCAAGTAGATCTTAACTAACTCCTAAGTGTCTAAATATCCTAACATCCCCCCTTAAGAAAAAATTGGGATAGGATTGAAGGATTTACAATAGTGACAAAATAGGAGAAGGAATGAGGCATTATATCCTATCTCCACTTAATGACAAGTTCTTGAACTCCTAACATAGATCGAAGTTTGGAAAAATTTGCTTATGTAAGAGACTTTGTGAGAATGTCTGCAACTTGATCTTCTGTAGGGAAAAAGAGCACCTCAATAACTTGATCATTAATGATCTTTCTAATGAAGTGCACGTGTAGCTCGATGTGCTTTTGAAATGATGTTGAACTGGGTCTTTGGCGATCTTGATGGCACTTTGATTGTCGCACCAAAGGTTGGTGGGATGATGTTGCTGGAATCCAAACTCTGAAAGGAGTTGTCAAAGCCACAAGGCTTCTTGAACTACATTTATTGTTGCTTGGTACTCTGCTTCTGTTGAAGAAAGTGCAATATCTTGTTGTTTCTTACAGGCCCAAGTGATAGGTCCTGAACCATGGCTGAAAACATAACCTACAATAGACTTCTAATCATCAGGGTTGCCGACCCAATTTGAATCAATGAAACCAACCAATAAAGGTGTCCCCTTTGAACTGTAATGTATCCCAAACTAAACTATACCCCAGACATACCGAAGTATCCTTTTAGTTGTTTTCCAATGGATTTCACGGGGTTTTTACATATATTGGGAAACAAGACCAACAATAAAGGAAATATCACAATGGGTATGAGTCAAGTATAAGAGGCTACCACCTAACTGACGGTACAAGGTGGCATCAACTTCGGGAGAAGTACAGGTGGCAGCTAGCTTGACTCCAGACTGAAAGAGAGAATGGGATGGTTTATAATCATCCATGTGAAAGAGACGAAGAAGGTCACAAGCATACTTAGGCTAGGAAATAAAAATTCCGTCATTGGTTTTCAAAACTTGGAGGCCAAGGAAAGAATGCAAAAATCCTAAATCTATCATTTCAAATTTCTTCTTAAGGCTGGTTTTCATATGGTTTAAAAGTTTTGAGTCACTACCAGTAAGGATAAGGTCATCAACGTAAAGGACAAGGATTATGAGATGGCTTCCTACTTTCTTGGTATAGACATTAGAATCTGAATAACACCTAGAGAATCCAATGTGAATAAGAAAGTTGTCCATTTTGGCATACTAAGCTCGGGAAGCTTGCTTGATACCATAAAGATATTTTCTAAGGCGACAAAAAAGTATAGATTCATTATGGACATAGCCAAGAGGTTGTTCCACGTAGATTTCTTCTTGCAAATATTCATGCAAGAATGCAGATTTGACATCCATCTAATGGAATTCCCATTTATGTGAGGGAGCAAGGGAAAGAACAAGGTGGATGGAATTCATTTTGGCTACAGGGGAAAAGGGTTCTTTATAGTCCATTCCTTCAACTTGGGAAAATCCTTTGGCAACTAACCGAGCCTTGTGTCTTTCAACACTTCCATATGATGCATACTTAGTTATGTAAACCCATTTACATCTAACAAGTTTTCTTCCTTTTGGAAGAGGTACAAGATACCAAGTATCATTGGCCATTAAAGAATGATACTCTTCATTCATTGTTGTATCCCAATATAGATGACCTGAAGCTTCTGCAAATGTCTTTGGATCATTATTCTCTGAATATTGATCCAAAATAGAAGAGGCTTGCTAGAACTGTGAACGTGTTTGACGTTAATCTGAAGGATGACCAACAAGACCACAAGCTACTTCTCGTGTTGAACGGACCCATACAGGAAGCGATGGAATTGGTGTTGGTTCATGTTCAAAGGACTCATCTAGAGGAAGGTGAGCAGGAGGAGGTGGATAATCCTCATTGTCATCATCTAAAGAAGAAACCATAATAGGAACAGAATAAGGCACAAATTTCGAAGATGGCTCGCAAGCCGAAGAAGGCACAATTGTCAAATTAGGCTCGCAGGACGAAGAAGGCACAATTGTCAAATTAGGCTCACAGGCCAAGAGATTTTCATCAAATTTAACATATCTTCTAATAATAATTTCATTACAATGTGGTTGAAGAATTCTATAACCTTTGACATCTTTAGAATAACCAACAAATATATGCTTCTCACTTTTAGGATGTAATGCTTTCCTTCTCTAAACAGGAATGTGAGCCCATGTTATACTGCCAAATACACAGAAGTGACTTACATATGGTCTAATTTTAGTCCAAGCTTCTTCCGGTGTTATATTTTTAAGAGACTTTGTGGGAGTGTTATTTACTATGTAGTTTTCACAGTTGATTGCTTTCGCCCAATACTTTAGACTTGATCCCTTAGATTGGATCATACAATTAGCCATTTATTTTAATGTGCGGTTCTTTCTCTCAACAACACCATTTTGTTGTGGTGTATATGGAATAGTGTGTTTCATTTGGATGCCATGTGTAGTGCAATAACTTGTAAAATTATTGTTCACATATTCTCCTCCATTATCTGTTCTTAACCTTTGAATTTGATGTCTAGATTGCTTTTCTACAAGGGCCTTGTATGCCAAAAAATTGTCAAAACTTCTCTCTTAGGTTTTAAGAAGTAAACCCAAGTTAAGAAATATTTGCACCCAGAAAAATAAGGAGAAGAAAGTGGACCACACAAATCACTGTGAACAAGCCGCAAAGGGCTCGAGGTGTGCCAAGAGGCATGTTTTTCAAAACTATCTCGATGATGTTGTCGAGAACACAATCGAAACAAACACCATCTCTGCATGAAACAAGAGGAAGACCATTCACCATTTGTTAATAACATAGTTGATACAATGAGCGATAGTTTATATGACCAACCTGCTCATGCCAAAGTTTTCTCAATTCATCGCTATGAGAAACAAAAACTGATGAAAAAGATGATGACCCAAAGTTGTCAAACTTGTACAACCTGGTAATATCATTAACAATTCCAATTACAAGAACATGTGTAGTATATTTTAGATCCTTGATTACAACTTGGTGAGGTGAAAACTCTACGGTTTTACCTTCACCTGAATGAAGTATTTGATATACTGATAGAAGGTTACAAGAAATAATTGGAACACATAACAAATCATTGAAATCACCATTATCTACTTAAACCATTCTAGATCCTACAACACTAAGAGATCTATCATAACGAACAAATATTTTCTTGGTGTTACATTCATTTAGAGCATAAAATATGTCTTTATCCTTATCCATATGATAAGATGCTCCAGAATCAATACGCCACTCATAAGAAGAAGAAGTAGATTTTTTATTGAAGGAGAAACCAGAAGCAGAAAGTGCATGTCCATGAGAAGAATAAGAATAAGTAGAATCAATACTGATGTTGTGCTTCTTCATCGTTGATTCTAAAGCTTCCATCTTCTTGAAACATTTGGACTCATCATGACCATCTTTATCACAAAATTTGCAATGTCTATCAGTATTCTTATTTTTATATTTTGCTCCTTTCTCACCATTAGGAACTGAAGGTGTGTGAGTGGGTTTGGGACCCTTATGTTGCTTTTTGTTGTAGTGAGGATGTTGCTTCTTGGGATTCTTGGGTTTATCTTTTTGTTGGGAAACTAAGGCTTTGTTGGAGGTACCTACAGTGTCGATCACTCCAAGTTGTACTTGCTTATCTTCCTCTCTAATCAAAGAAACACAAAAGGAATCAAGAGTGGGTTTTTTATAATCTATCCCTAGAGCCTCTCTCATGGCATAAAAGGTAGATACAAAAACAAAATATGCACTACCTATCTTAGAGAGAATAAGATAGATGCAACACTCTTCCTTCATCTTTATCTCACATTCTACACATAAAATTCTGAGTGTTTTAAACTTAGATAGATAGTCTCAAATGCAATAAAAATCACTTTGATTTAAATTCAGTACTTGATTTTCTAACTGTTGCGCTCGAATAATATCGAGTTTACCAAACACAATTTCAATATTTTCCCAAGCTTCATCGGGGTCATCAATTTCTTTAAGGTGGAACCTTAAATCAGGAGAGATGGACATTATGATTAGTTCATGTGCTTTGTCACTCCTATTATCCCATTTGAATTTCTTATCAACATCAGTGGATTCTTTTTATTTTCCCAAGGTAATCCGGTAAAATCCTTTACTTCTTAATAAGTCCTCCATATGAGATTTCCATTGGAAGTAGTTGGCGCTAGTAAGCAAAATATTACTAGAAGAATCCATATTAAATATGTAGATAATATGGATTTAAAAACTGAAACTGATGATATGGATGGAAACATCTCGAAAAATTATGCGGTTTTTAAAAAAACGGCACTAAAAACGGACTTTGGATGTGAAAATTATGCCCTTTTAAAAAAATACATAAACGATAACCAAAGGACCACGTGGTGATGTAAGTTGCTTTATGAAGTGACCAACTTTTATAAAAATAAGTGGGGATCATTTTTACAATGAAGTTTCTTTATAAAAGAAAAGCCGCATGTAAAATAAATAACTCTAAAATAAAGTGTTAAAGCTACTTATAGTGATTCACTTTTATACTTGAAGTGAAATACACTTTACAATGGAGCATGAATTTTTTCAAAAAAGGAGACTTGAACTCAAGACCTCTTACTTAATAAGGTAACTTTTAACCAAATGGGCTAGAAAAACATATTGTTTTGTTTAGCAGGAGGATTGGGGTTGTTGTTGTTGTTGATGGCCTTGGAGAGCGTGCTAGAAAAAAACTATTTTCGCACAATAATTTTTTTTTGCTTCTCAGTGACAACAAGGGTTAGTTCTCAATTAGTTTACCCACAAGATGCACCTTTTCCTATCTATTTCTGATTTTTCGAGATTGCACAGGTTGCGGGGCAAAGAGAAAAAACAAATCCAAAACATTAGCAACCCGGAAACAAATAATATAAAACCGAAATAAAACCAAAAATAATACTTTGCAAAAATTTAAAAAATGTGTATACAGGCTTTATACCTCCAGTTCTAACTGAAATGGTCGTATCTTGGGCAAAAAGAAACCTTTTCGAGTGAAACGAAAAGTGTTCCTAACTAAAAGGGGTGCTACGGACGCAATGGAACAATCCTCTCAGGCCATAGATGTACGAAAATGAAAGAAAATGGAGATGAGTCAACTCGGCTTCACGATCTCGATCTACAATAGGAGTGGGTCTTCAAACATGCTCTGATACCATGTTTGACAACACATGTATTCCAACAGAGGAAGAACACCTTCAGTAACTACTCACACAACCATATCAAATATAAACACACTGATGTTTTGAAGCAATCTTAGGAAGCCTATTGTCTTCCATGTTGTTTAACTTGTTTTTATAGGTCTATATAGGTCTCTTTCTCTGAGGTGATCCATATTTAGAATTTGACTAGTTAGAAGGAAATACCTAAAATCCAGATACTAAGGGTTGGTGTCCCCAAGTGATTTTGATAGTTTACATACCCATAAATAGTGGTTTCTTAGATCAGAGGGTAGTCTCATAAATCATGAAAAACTAGAAAACAAATATATATAATATTTTTAATTTTATAAACTTTAAATAAATATTAAAATATAATAAATTATTTATTTATTTTTAAAAAATTATAAAAATAATTTTAATGTATTTTTTTCACCCATAAATATTTATTTTATAAATTTATTATTAATAGAAAAAAAT
>JZKD02S1725887.1:85144-114142 GCA_000966675.3 Picea glauca
TTTAATTAAAAAGGAAAAACCGTAAATGGTTGTTTTTTTATCTACACTTGCTAAATTAATTTTTAATTAAAAAGGAAAAACCGTAAATGGTTGTTTTTTTATCTACAATTGCTAAATTAATTTTTAATTAAAAAGGAAAAAGGGTAAATGGTTGTTTTATCTACACTTGCTAAATTAATTTTTAGTTAAAAAGGAAAAAGGGGGAAACTTAAAAGAAATAAGAAACTTAAAGAAAAGGGGTAACGTAAAGAAATAGATGAATGTCTAACTTATTAAGGAATCTTGCCTTTGGAACTTTCTAATTATGAACTCAACTAGGAATTAAGTAAGGCGTAAGTCATTTAAGAAGTGTAAGGGAATTTTGGGACACCGAGGAGCGTTTTTAGGAATGCTCTTAGGTGGATGAGGGAAATAGGAATATTTAAATAATTAATAAAATTGATTTTCTGGTGCAACTAGGGGATCGGGCAACATGTGTACGTGTGAGGTTTTCCGAAAATAATTATATGAAAAAGGAATTTAATGAGAATTTGGGAAACTAATTACTTGAAAAATCTATAAAAAGGATGGAGGAGGAGGAGTAGGGATCTCATGTTTTTGTGTAAAGTTATGTTGTTGAAATTTTACCTTGACTGAACTTTCTCTTGTGGGAGTTGGGATACCCAGTTTGGGTAATGAGTGGTAGCTCGACCTTGTGAGGTGAGCTGGGTGCTAGCATTCTCTGGTATTGTGTGTGTGGCCCCTTTGCGGCTCGGGGGGATCACGGGGAAGAAGAGTACCCCTAGCGTTGGTTGGGAGGTACTGGTGAGGTCACATCGGTTGGAAAGTGGGAGTTGGATGGAGCGCATGTGAGACAACAACTTCAGAGCATTTTTGTTTGGCTAAGGTATGCCTGTTAAAGTTGTTACTTGCAATAAAATTTAATTTACACATGTTATTTTTCTGTGCTCAGTTGAATATTCCATTTCCATGAGATTTCTTGCACTTGCTTTCCTATGGTATTTGTAATCCCCTTGCTCGTTGTATTCTGAATTGATTTACCATGGCGAACCCAACCTCTGATTGCAATGACTTCTCTGTGTTTGTTTTTATTGATTAATACGAAGAAAAATTGAGTTTTTATCTTATGTCTCTTATCCCTTAAGTTATCAGTCCATGCATGAGAAGTCGACCAAGAGCCGAATCGACGGTCGCCACTCCAGTGTTTAAAGACCTATAGATTCAAATGCCCTTATTTCCTATGCATGGATAATAAGTGAAGGATAAATTTCTCCCAACTATCTATCCCTTACTTATCTCTGTTTTTTTCTCTTATGATTAATCTCCAATCTTTCGTTTCTGTGAAGGAGTATATCTACGTTTGATTGATTCATTGCTAAATGATAAATCTTTGCGGTTTCTTGTGATTGATTTCTTATGCGTTTTTTAGATTGATTACTTCTGCGTTTTCTTGTGATTGATTATCTATTAGTTTTCTTGAGATTGATTATCTTTGATATTTCTTGTGATTGATTATCTCAACATTGAATGATTAATCTCTAAACGAATAAACTTTGATTCCTTGGCTCCATGCCAAGAGGGGGAAATCATTTTTCTTTTCCAACCCTTACCACTGTAATTGATTACATTTGAAATAACATTTATATAGACAACGAATTGAATTATCTAATAGACAACGAATTGAAATATAGGATAGAAATTGAAATAACATTTATATAGACAACAAATTGAATTGTATAATAGACAGTGAATTGAAATATAGAATAGCAATTATATATAGACAACGAATTGAATTATCTAATAGAGAGAGAATTGAATATAGGATAGCAATTGAAATAGCATTTATATAGACAACGAATTGAAATATATAATAGACAACGAATTGAATTATAGAATAGCAATTGGAATAACATTTATATAGACAACAAATTTATATATATTTATGAATGTCAGCATCTTGTATGTGAATGGAAGTATTGGATTATGTGAATGAAAACATTGTATTCATTTCTATTATGACTGCATTTTTTATCTAATATTTTATAGACAGTAAATATTTTTAGACATCAAATTTTATATTCTATATCTTGTAATGACACTATGATATCATATCAACTTAGCAATTTCATGTATTTACTAGGCAGCGATATATTTATAGCGATTTAGTGACAACGATTTTTAGCATATTGATAGCATGTTGATTGCAAAATTATACTATGTGTTTTTGAATGGCATATTGTACTTTGCATTTTTTGGGATAACGATATTTTTGTTACTCTGCGCTTTTGGGTATTATACTCTGCATTATTGAACATCATAGATTGTTGACAGTAATTAATGATGGACAATGATCTGTTGAATGTGATTTATTATTAATAGGTAGCCCTTGGGTTTATTGTTGATTCCTTATTATAGATAGCACATAGTTTTATTGTTGATTCTTGTTAATAGATAACACATGGTTAGACAAAATTAATGGACATAAATATTATTAAGGGAAAACAATATCATTGTTAGACAGAGAGTTTAATTCTGAACAACTATTTAACCGACCAATAAGATGATGTGGAATTTCCATCGTTAATCCCAAAGAAAACCCCTTGCATTCATGTCTTAATATATTAATTTACGAGTTTATGATGGGAGACATTAATTAGATTAACCAAAATGTAAGTATTAATTCCTTATATCACTATGATTAAGCTAGCTTCCAAATAATATTCTATTATATAGAGATGGAATATCCATGCACATGAATTCTTAGATAATATTCGAACTAATTATGTTTTACAGTTGGGAGACTTCCAGGAAAAAGGTGCCTCATAAGAAAACAAAAATCCTTCAGTTAGTTGCGTAATTTAATTTGAGTGATGTCACCCTGCATTTTTTCGACTTGTTGCTTGGGTGCTTGGGTATAGTCTTCAGGTATTTATGACAGTTGATTCAGTCTCCTAGCGTGTTGGATTTTTCTTGGGTTATTGGTCTAGATATGTTATGTTGCGCCATGGTTATTGTCACGCCTATCGCCTTGTGATGACATGATTCCTGATGAGGGGATCATTGCATGCCCTGATGGATAGATGCGAATGATAACCTGGTCGGAGTCTTGTGCTTCCCGATGTGGGTGTTTTGTTTGTTGTAATTGATGTTGGTACTTGGTTCTGTAACGCCTTAATGCATTTGGTTTTGTGCACCATAAAGGTTTCTAGTTATTGGTCGTCGAAGCCGAGGTGTCGGGTTATTGATGTTTTCCTTTAGCTTTTAAGCGTTGTCTTGCTTGTGTCGGTCGAGTAGCTATTTTTATCTATCTATTGATTATTGCTTGTTTTCTCCAGTTGCATGATGTACTAGTATGCTAGGTTGTTGTTGTTTGTTGCCTGAATGCATAAGTCATGTTCGTCATCAAGTTGTGTTGTTTAATTTTTGTCGTTGATTTCCTTCCTGCTTAAAACAAAAAAAAAAAATTGCACCTTCTTGCGTCGCATGTGGTCATAATGACTGGGGTCGTTACATATGGTATCAGAGTGAGTTCAACCCTGTGACTGTGGATCTCCATGATTTCCACTCCAGTAAAACCTTAAGTATTAACCTAGTATTAATTAAAAAATTTAACATGTCCATGCGGTGATATCGATTAGAGGACGCCACAGAGGTTCATGACGTGGTGTTAGGGGAGGAGGCACGACACCTCTAGTAGAACCCGCGATAGAGGGGACCAACCCCCAAGGGAAAGAACAAGTCTTGAGCATGAGCGGATTTCCGTGAGAGATGCGTTGGGTCTGACAAGGTCCTTCCAGAGAGTGTCAGAGGCCTCGACTAACTTGTTGTACCGAGATGAGGCCAGGGCACTGGCACCCCCTGAGGGTCCACTGCGCACTCCGATCGGTATTGGTATCTTTCACCATGAACTCGAGAAGGTCAAATTTCCTGAGTTATCTAGTGCCTTGGATGATGCAATTGTCGAGGCATGGTTGGAGAATATGGCGATGTGCATTTCACTTCATGACTATACCTCCAACATGAAGGCCCACATGGTAGTTTTTCAATTGAAAGGGGAGCACTCTTCTATGGTGGAAGACGCTCCTGCCGCTTTTGAACATGGCAGTCGAAGACGTGTCCTGGGAATTGTTCAAGGAACGGTTCCGAGAGAGGTATATGTCTTAGGAATTCATTGAGAATCGACTCAACGAGTTCAACGCCTTACGACAAGGTGGCCATACGGTGCCCAAGTACGAGTCTCATTTTATGGAGTTGCTTCGGTATTCTCTGCACCTAAATACATGTATGTCACAACCTTAGGGTCTTATGATGCCGTGATTGGTGTGGAATGGTTAGAATCACATGAAGCGATACTTGAATGTAAGACAAAATGGTTGAGCTTGGTCATTGAGGAGGGACAGAGACGTGTGACTGTAGATCAGAACAAGGGAGTTTCCTTGAGGTTCATCTCCTCCTTCCAGCTACAGAAGAGCATGCGCAACAGATGTAATCTTTATTCGATCCTTGCATTAAATGAGAAGGGAGTAGCGGAAGGTCTAGAACACCTTCCGATGGGAGAGAGTTGCAGATGTCTTCCATGAGGAGTTACCTGGGATGCCACTGGAGAGGGAATTGGAATTTACCATAGACCTAAAATTGGGGACTAAACTAATAGCAAGAACGCTTTATCAGATGTCGACCCCGAAGTTACAAGAGTTGAAAATGCAACTAAAGGAGTTGTTGGACCTAGGAATTATACGTCCAAGTGTGTCACCGTGGGGTGCACCTGTCATCTTCATATGGAAGAAGGATGGGTTGTGGAGACTCTGCATTGACTATCATCAATTGAACAAGGAAACGATCAAGAATCAATATCGGTTGCCAAGGATTGATGATCTGTTGATCAAATGAAAGGTGCGACAGTGTTTTAAAATATCGACTTGAGATCAGGGTATCACCAGTTATGGATCAAGGAGGATGAATTCCCTAAGACTGCCTTTAAGACAAGGTTTGGACATTACGATTTTATTGTTTTAACGTTTGGACTAATGAACGCCCCAGGGGTATTTATGAGTTTGATGAATGGTATTTATGAGTTTGATGAACGAGGTGTTTCGATACTACTTGGACAAGTTCGTCCAAGTATTCATTGATGATATTTTGATTTACTCTTAGACGATGGAGGAGCATGACGAGCACTTGTGCTTGGTACTACAGAGTCTGCGAGAGAAGAAATTGTATGGTAAATTGTCTAAATTATCATTTTATCAATCGAAGATTCACTACTTAGGGAATGTCATCTTTGACGAAGGTATCGTCGTGGATCCAACAAATGTCAAGGCTATTATGGAATGGCATGCGTCAACGAATGTCCCCAAAGCGCGTATCTTCATGGGTTTAGTGGGATACTATCAACAGTTTGTCGAGGGTTTTTAAAAGATAGCAAATCTGATTACGAAAATGCAGAAGAAGGAAAAAACCAATACTAAAGGTTCCTGACATGGATGCAAACTTCCTGGTATGCACTGACGCATCCAAGGAAGGCTTAGGCAGAGTCTTGATGCAAGACGACCGAGTGATTGCATACATCTCGAGAAATTTGAGAAGGCATGAGGAGAACTATGTGACGCACGATTTGGAATTATTAGCCATTGTTTATGCCTTGATATTTTGGAGACACTACCTTATTGGATGGAAATTCAAACTAAAAATGGACCACTATGGACTAAAACACATCTTTATGCAAAGCGACTTGAACGCGTGACGACATTGATTGAAATTGCTTAGCGAGCACGATTTAGAGATTACTTACATAAAGGGAACAATGAACAGAGTGGCAGATGCATTGAGTCAGAGACCATGCATATTTTCGGTGATGCACCTTCAGATGAATCTACGTGAAAATATTCTGACTTTACAGCACAATGATAATTGGTACAAAGAGGTTAAGGATTTTGTTGGACAAAACAAAATGATGGTACCAAAATTTGAAGGATTCACTTGGACAATGACAAATTATTGATATTTAAAAGTTGAATTTACATATCGCCCAACGATGAGTTGAGGAGTTTGATCCCAAACGAGGCTCACAAAGCAGTGTACATGCCTCACCCAGGAGTCACGAAGATGAGGGCGGACCTTAAACCCTTATTCTTCTGGAAAGGATGTGTTAGGACCCAGAAATGTCCCTTTTTCACCATATATTTTTCTCATTCAACCTTATCATTTCTATGCTAAATGCCCACTATAATGTTTGCTCAGACCCTTTTTCCCAAGGTATGAATCATTGATCTTGATTTTATATTCTTATTTACTTAACATGTTTGATTGGTAGTGTTTCTCATATTTTACCCATGAGTGTTCAACTAATGATCAAAATATGTAGAACAACCAAGTCTTGAAGAAAGATCATTGTTGTTACACCATTTTCTACAGCTATGCGCCAGTTCTGCATGTTGTTACACGACTACAACAACTGCGCAATTTTCCAAGAAGTTGTCACACTTACTACAACAGATTCCCACCGATCCTGGAATCTGTTACACCTACTGCAACAGATGCCCACTGATCCTGGAAGCTGGGATATCGTTCAAATTTGAATCCTGAAGATCGATCCTCAAGGTTGTTACATGTTTTGGCTCACGCTAGTGATCAAGATTCTTTTTCTAGATTTTGTGAAGATGACAAATCTTTTGTATCATATGAACAGCTTGAGAATCTTGGATTCTCAAGGTTGTTCTAAGTCCATTTTAAATAAATGACTATGTCTTTAAATAGCAGAACTTTTGTAATCATTGGTACCGAAGATTAGTTGTGAACAAAGATTGAAGTGAAGCATATTGTATCTGAACATTTTTGCAAGTTAATAAAGAAGTGAATTGAGTTTATTTAACCTATTGTAATCTTTTCAAGTGGATTCAGTGAGAAGGAAAGGGCCCACCTTCCTCACAAACTCCCCTCTGTTTTGAGTTTTAGATTCACTTCTTTGATTTGTGTGATTTATCTATTTATCATTTCTAGAATACAATTGTTGTTACAATTCAGTCCCTTTCTATTAAATGTGCATCAATGTGTCTCATGAGAGTTAGAATTAATTGTTGAATACTGTTGGAGAATTGCTTTGAGAGTTAATTCCTTTTCTGCACTAGATTAAAATTATGTTTTCAAGCAAAAGTAAATAGAAGTGTGAATTTCCCTTTCTGCAATTAAGTAGAATTCCTTTTTTCAATTAGCACGGAATTTCCTTCTACGAGAGTAAAATAGAAAATTAGAATAGATTAGATAATACAGGATTCTTTCATCAAATTAGATTTCGATTATGAAAGTGTGATTTCAATTCTGCAACAGTAGATTAGAAATCTATTTGTGTCAGCAACTTGTGTTAGTGTTCAACTTTTCATTTTTTTTTTCTTTTAGTTTACTTTACTGCAATTTGATTAGTGTTTCTTTCATAATCTAGCATAGACTGTGCACAATTATATTACAAATAACGAAACTTCCCTGTGTTTGACAATTCATATTGAACACCTTAATTATATATGTGTTTAGACAATGAAAGTGCCCAATATTTTGGCGTCATTGCCAGGGAAGATAATTATAGATTCTTGTAAGCACATTAGTTTTATTTTCTTAGGAATGAGTAGTCTGCATGAATCGAGGAACAAGAGGACGTATCCCCCAAAATACTAACCCTACAGGTACCAGAGGACGTGGTGGAAGGAATCCTGCACTAGGAAGGCCAACCTTTGTTGATGCGATTATAGCCAGAGAAGATTCTTCTTCGGGATCTATCTTTCACCCTTCAAATCCTCCAAGAAGACATATTCCTCAGACATCAGAACTACCCCATTTTGAAACATCGTTTTCATCAGGGGTTGAAGCTGAATATTTGTCACCAACAAATCAGCACGCAACACTGGAGAATATTGAAGATCAATAAAGTGTAGCTCAAAATAGAGAAGAGCCAGAAGAAGTTGTTTATCAGATCAACGGACAGATAGTCACTAAAGAGGAGTGGGACGCTTTCTGTATTGAGTGGAGAGAAAGAGAACAAATGGAAAATCAAGGTGATAATGAAGAGGACCTCCACCGTGAGGATCTAGTAAACAATGAAAAACAGGTAAATGATGAAAATACTATCTCTACCCTGGTCTTTCCTATTACTAATATTCCCACACGGGGAATGGCTCCTATGAAGAACATACCTCTCTCAGCCTTGCCAAATTTCCATGGATTATCTACTGAGGATCCAGATGAGTTTCTGTTTGAATTTGATATTATGTTTAGAAGCTATGACTACACTACCACTGTGCAGAATCTTAAATTGTTTCCATCTACATTGAAGGGTAACGCGTTAAGATGGTTCATGAGCCTTAGAGGAGAGAATATTTCAACATGGGGGCAAATGAGGCAGCTTTTCCTGAACAAATACCAAGACTACTACTGAACGAGGGAACGAATAGAGGAACGGTTTAGGATGTCTCATAAGGAAGACGACACCCTTGAAGATTTTGTGGAGTGACTCTAGTATAATATACAAAGGTTTGGACATCCAGATGTGAGTAATGGCATTCTCAAAACTATATTGCTAAAATGAGTCAGAGATGATTGTTTAGATATGATGAACATGCTTGGCAAGGGAGATATATCTAAGGAATCCTATGAAGACATTGTAAATCTTTGTAAGATATGCTCTCGAGGATCTACAGGGAATAAACCAACTACTAGGGATGCCACTTTTTCAAGGGTACAAAAATCAGCCAATGGAAGAGCAAGAAGAGCAGAAATAGGTAATCTGTTAGAATATTTCAAAACATAAATGATTAAATCTTTTGCTTCACAAATTGATACTCTGTAGATCAAACAGAAACAAGAAGAATTAGATCAGGCATTGGCCATTTTCTGTTTGAAATGCAAAGACAAACATCCACCAAGGGAGTGCTCACTTAGCAGTGTCCAGGTATGTCTTATTTGTGAATTAGATCATTCCACTGACAAATGTCCCTCCCTACTAGGTGTAAAAGCATCAATGAAGGCGAATAATGAGGAAGTGAAGCTTTCCTATCTAATAACATAAAGGAGACAATGGCAGCCACGAGGTCAAGGTATAAACCCTCAATTCTCTCCTGCAGCACTGAATTATTGGAATAATGTGAACAATCAACTTCAATATGGTCAGATGAATGCCCCACCTCCAAATCAGATTCCACCTCCTTATCAGGATCCCAATGCATGGGTACCTATGCCTCAACAAAAGAATCATCCTGGGCATTGGAATCCATATTGGAGAAACCCTCAACAACAACTTACTTATCAAAATCATCACCAACAAAACCCCTATCAACAAAATTTCCAACCCCAGTACCAACAAAAACAACTGCAGTTACCTCCCAATGCCCCACAGAACAATCCTCCCTTATGACCTCAGATGCCTGTGCAACCTAACCCAAATCCAAATAATAAGGATGTTCAGAATATTGATATACACAATGGGACAACTCTGTCTATTACCCCTATGCCCTGTAATGAGATAAAATTGAGATCAGGGAGAATAGTCAAGCCAATAATTGAAGATACTCCATCTTCAGAATCAAACAAGGTTAGGGGAAAAACCATCTATTGATACAGAGGAAACTAACGAACCTATCATAGAATTAGCAGACCCTCCATTCCCTGAAAGATTAGAAATTACCAAAACTGTGGAATTACCATCCTTCAATCTCTTAGGAGAATTGCAAAATCTGTATGTTAACATTCCACTATTACAAGTGCTTAGAGATGTCCCTATTTATGCAAAGACTGTGAGAGACCTCTGTATCAAAAATCCTAGAAGGAAACCTAGGGACCCCCTCACAGTACACGTAGTGGGAGAATTGTCTGAACTTATGTTAGGAAAAACCCCACCTATTAAATATGGTGACCCAGGAAACCCCACAGTCACTATCAAAATCGTACCGACATTTATTCCCGATGTGTTAGTTGGTTTAGGGGAAACAATTAATATTATGCCAATTGAAATGACACAATTGTTGCAACTTAGAACACAAGTCCGACCTACTCCTACTGGTTTAGAATTAGCTGATCGTTCTACTATCAAACCAGAAGGAGTAATCAAAGATCTAGCTATTTCAGTGGATTCATGGGAGTATCCTACTGATTTTGTCGTATTGCAACCTAAAACCCGTTTGGGGGGGGGGCACCCTCTAATTCTAGGAATACCATGGTTAGCTACAGTCGATTCCTTCATTGGTTGTAGATCTGGTTCCATGACCATCTCTGATGGTTATGATACCAAGAAACTTACCCTTTATCCTCATGCTACACCCAGCGTGGAACTCGGAAATTCTTTATGGATGGACATTGATGATGAAAGCGTTATGCCTATACTAACGATAGGAAAATCCTTGAGTTTCAAAGAGGAAACAAAAGATGAGATAATCAATAGCTTTATTAGTGACCCCTTTGTTGCTACACCAAACACGTATCACTGATTGAGTAGAATCTTTGACCCTACTGCCCAGGAAGGAGCCAACGCAGAGATGTTCTTTGAAACTATTGTAAATCAAGATAATTCAGTTGTAACAACAGACACTGAAACAACTGAATTATTTCCTAAATTTAGTTCTAAGAGCATCGTTGTAGAATCGAGCCTAGAAAAAGCCTAAACATAAATCCTGATTTATCTTCTGTTGAAACTAAATGTTTGATGAAATTATTGATTGAACATAAAGAGGCATTTTCCTGGGATTAAATGGATATGAAAGGAATTTCCTCTGAACTATGCACCCACCATATATACATTAAGGAATATTGTCGACCCATTTGCCAACCCCAAAGGAGAATGAACCCTAATCTTAAAGAGATCGTTAAGGAAGAACTACAAAAACTTCTAAATGTCAGATTCATCTACCCTATATCAGACAGCTAGTGGGTTTCACCATTGGTTATTGTGCCTAAAAATAATGGTAAATGGAGAGTGTGTGTGGACTATAGATCCCTGAATAAGGCCACGTAGAAGGATCATTTCCCTCTGCCATTCATTGATCGGGTTCTAGACAACCTATTTGGGAATTTTTTTTTCTCTTTCCTAGATGGATTTAGTGGCTATAACTAGATAACCATTATTCCACAGGACCAAGATAAAACCACCTTTACCAACCCTTGGGGTACATTTTCCTACAAGGTTCTCCCATTTGCATTGTGTAATGTACCAACCACTTTCCAGAGAGCTGTAATTGGTATTTTCTATGATATGGTGAATGACTGTATGGAAATATTCATGGATGAATTCACACCTTATGGTATTGATTTCAATGAATCTTTAGCTAATATAGAAAAAGTACTCAAAATATGCATACAATCTCATCTCTCTCTTAGTACAAAAAAGTGTCATATGATGATGAGTGAAGGTGTGGTGCTGGGACACTTCATTTCTTATGCAGGAATTCAGGTAGACCCAGCCAAAACCCAGGTAATTTTGAACATTCCAACTCCATCAACTCAAAAGGAGGTAAGAATCTTTTTAGGGCATGTTGGATATTACAGGAGATTCATTAAAAAAAAATCCAAACTTGCCTCTCCTTTATTTTTTCTATTAACAAAAGATGTTGACTTTAGTTGGACTGACAAGTGCGAATTGTCTTTCTCATATCTGAAACAAAAATTGTCCACATCTCCCATTTTGAGAGGGCCCAATTGGGCTCTGCCATTTCACATTTCTTCAGATTCCTCTGATACTACAATTGGTGCATTTCTAGGGAAACAGGAGGAAAAATATCCCTATGCTATCTACTATATCAGCAAAAACTTGGCTCCCACTGAGTTAAATTATACAGGTACAGAAAGAGAATTCTTGGCAGTAGTTTATGTGATCAATAAATTCAAACATTATCTCACTGGTTATTCTACTCTTATTCATACTGATCATCAAGAAATTAAATATTTAATGAATAAAACCATTACTAATTCCCGAGTAACAAGATGGTTTCTATTACTACGAGAATTTGACATCACTATAATTGATAGACCAGGAAAAAAAATGTGGTTGCTAATTTTCTCTCAAGATTGAATATAAATGATGATAATTCACCTGTAGATGATTTCTTTCCAGATGAACATTTGTTTGCAGTATCTTCTCACTCACCTTGGTATGCATACATTGCTAATTATTTGGTTGCAAGGAAGGTACCTCCACATCTATCTCCCCGAGAAAGAAGGAAGATAATTTAGAAGAGTGCTCGGTATGGTTGGGTAGGGGGATACCTTTTTTACACAGGCCTGGATCAAGAAATAAGAATATGTGTGAGAGATGATGAAGTTTATGATCTGATTAAATCTTTCCATGATGGCCCTTGTGGGGGTCATTTTTTTGATAAAAGGACTGGGCATAAAATTTTGAGGATGGGCTATTTCTGGCCCACAATATTTCAAGATGCAAAGAAGTATGTCCAAGCCTGTGACAGTTGCTAGCGAATGGGTCAGCCAAATCATAGGGATGAGATGCCTCTCCAGCCTCAAGTGGTTTTAGATCCTTTTGAGAGATGGGCTGTGGATTTTGTAGGGCCCATTAACCCACCTTCTAATCAGAAAGTCCATATATTGGTTTGCACAGATTACATGACCAAGTTGGTAGAGGCAAAAGCACTCATCAGCGCCTCAGAAGAAGTTGTCTTAGAATTTTTGTTTGAATATGTATTTGTTAAGTTTGGAGTTCCCAGAGAATTAGTAATTGATGGAGGGCCACCTTTCACATCACATAAGTTTGAATCCCTACTCAGTAAATATCATGTTTCGCATAGAACAACTTCTCCATACCATCCCTAAGGTAATGGGCAAGTGGAAAGTACAAACAAAGTCATAGAAGCTATTCTTACTAAGAAAGTGAGGGAACATCATAGGTATTGGTCTGACAGATTGCATGAAGCTATATGGTCTTATCGAACCACTTGGAGGAACACAACTAGTTTTTCTCCTTATGAACTGGTATATGGGAAGAGCCTTGTTTTTCCCATTGAATTTGAAATCAAAACCCTAAGAACTGCATCAACAGTCAATCTAGACTTGACTATGGCACAAAAGGCCAGAATGCAGCAGTTGAATGAGATGGATGAGAAGCATTTGGAC
Organism: Picea glauca; assembly: GCA_000966675.3. Taxonomy (NCBI): domain Eukaryota; kingdom Viridiplantae; phylum Streptophyta; class Pinopsida; order Pinales; family Pinaceae; genus Picea; species Picea glauca. Next base: position 98,246 of record JZKD02S1725887.1, read on the forward strand.
GCTATTCATCAAACCATAGTAATTCAACAACAAAGAACTAAGTGGCATGACCGAATCATCAAGAAGAAATTATTCAAAAAGGGAGATTGGGTTCTGTTGTATGATTCACGCTTTAAAGAATTTTAGGGTAAGTTGCGTACAAGATGGTTGGGACCTTACGAGGTAGACATTGTTTTTCCCAATGAGACAGTCAAGTTAATCACTATTGATGGATCCAATACACAGTTACTTGCAAATGGTCATCGCTTGCGCCTGCATCAACGTCCACTTTCCAAAGCCGAATTTAAATCCAGATGTACAGCTAATACATATTATCACTTTTTACAGGGAAAGGAGCTTGCTCCTTCCCTTTCTGAACCTTACAAATTTTCATTTTTCAATAAAACCTTGTATATAAATAAACTCTGCAAATTTGAATTTTTTTGTTTCTGTTGAAATTTTTTATGTTTTTCTAATAAATTCAGCCAAAGGGTATTAGGCAATTACTTGTGTGCAGATAGATCGATGAACAACACAGTAGATTACAACAAAAGGAGCCAAGGGATTGGTTTTTGAAGTTTGAAAAACTTCCTAAAAAATTAAGGGATTCTGTGTTCGGTTGGGTTACATGCTGTTACACCATGGTCACTTCACATGTTGTTACACTCTTTTCCGAAAAATTGGTCAATTTACATGCTGTTACACTTTTTTCCCGACAATTTGGCCAATTTACATGCTGATACACCTAATTCCATCAATTCGGACAAAAATACATGATGATACACCTACAGTTGTTATTCCTTTTCGCTATTTTGCATATTGCTTCACCCATTTTTCACATTTCTGCCATTTTTCAATGCTGAAACACTGTTGTTTTGTCACTTCCATTGCTATCTTTTCCACTCTCTCTGTCAGAAAAGTCTGCGTCATCATTAATTGACTCCACATCCACAGATTTCCAATTGGTCAACCACAGAAAGGACTCCACCTATGCTCCACCTGTCATATCATCATTTCTCACGTTCCAGAGCCATCTCTCATCATTACAGCTATTCCACATGGATCAAGTGGTGGTTGGATAGTGTAGTTACTCCGACAGATCAGTTCATGCAGTAAGTTATGAGGTACATTACTAGTCCTCCGTGTTGAAGTGATGTAGATATGGAAGCAAGATTTAATTCTTACCTATCGGTTTTCCTAAATTCGTTAAACCAAGAGCCAATCATATTAGTTGGGGGGAACAAAAATCTACACAGACCTAACAGTAAAATCACTTTTTATATTCACCTCTGCCACCTTTCGACCATGTTTATTTTCGTTGAGACACTGTGTTTTTTATGCAATCCAAGTTCGACTTTGTTGTGTCTCTGGTTTAAGTGCCGGTTTCCCCTGCTAAGTGATTGTTACACTCTAAAGTGACATCATGGGAGGATCAACTGTGAGGTATGAACCGAAAAATATGGATGCATTGTTGCTACATCCAGTTGTTTACCAAATATTTCTGCAGGTTGGTTGGATTTCTTATTTTAAGAAGCTATAGGGGTTTAATGAAGCAGAGGTATTAGAGTTCATTCATAATCTCACAGAAGGGTATTCAATGGTGCATGGGGTGAGGATTCCGGTGACAGTAGAAAGCATGGTTGTTGTGACAGGGTTTCCGACCATGGGAGAAAGATGGTTTAACATAAAATCAGACCTTCCTGATGCACATAAGGGTTTTCTCATGGATAATGAGCAAGTACAGACCAAGGGCCGAGGTGCAGATGTAAGTTCCTTACCAGAACCATGGGGGAAAGTGTCAAAATTTGTAAAAAGGTACATTACATGCGAAGGAAGATACCAAGTAGTTTATTTTTCTAATTGTATACTACTGTCACATTTGAGACATCAGAAATTAATAAACATCCCTTATTACCTTCTTCATTCCTTACATAATATGGCTCACTTTTTCAAGAGATCGAAGCATCCCATGAATTGTCTTTCCAATCACAGACTGATAGCATTGTTGATTCGTAATGGAATGGGAATTTATAATGTCCCATTACCTGACATGGAAGAACAACAAAATTCTATGCCTTATGTTATGGCCGACCCCGAGCAGCTAATTCCTCAGCCCTCGGCTACACCAACAGTTAAAACCCCCACTGTAACTTCCCGTAAGTCGACTTCAAGAGGCCAACGCAAAACCAGAAGAAACTATGACACTACTTTGAAAAGCATCGACAGAGTTGAACCAGAACAACTTAACCCTATGCCTGCAGTTGTGCTTGAGCCAATAGTTGACAATGAAATCCATGGACCAAATCATGAGCCTGAGCCCTCGGATGCAACAACTATTGTTGAAGAACTCCCTCCTACTCCTAAAGCTCAAAAGTGGAAACTCCCTACTTTTGTCTTTGCATTTCCTAGGAAGAGAACTAGGTCAGAGAGGTCTCCTGCAACAACAGTTACAGCCCCTGCTGTAACAACCAGAACGTCAAATTCATCTCATGTTGAACCAGCAACAACTCAAAACCCTCCTATTGTTGCAACATCCATTGGATCCCCTACTGTCACTGCCAGTGAATTGTCTCAGAAAATACAATGCCAAACTAGAAGCAAATCTCAGAGAGGCATCAACAGAGTTGCACCAGAAGAAACTCAAAACCCTCCTATTGTTGCAACAATCATTCAAGCCCCTATTGTCACTACCACTGAAGCGCCTCGGAAAAGAAAATGTCAACCTAGAAGAAAATCTCAGAGAGGCATTGACAGAGTTTCACCAGACGTTGCCACAGAGTGTCCTGATTTTGCTGATACTTAGACCCTACCAGATTTTATGGAGGTACGTATTCCAGGTTTTACCTTGTGCAAGGAATTTCAAGAAACCATTTTCTCATTGCAGGCTAAATGTACATAAATTACAGCAGAATCATCGGCTCCGCTTGGTGCGTCACTCGATGAGTGACAATGTACAGATTATATCAGACCCCAGCATCCCAACACCTTCTCCTTGTGTGGTTGTTGAAGAACGTCCTCCTTCTCCTTTCCTGGTTGTTGAAGAGTGCCCTCCTTCTCCTAAAGAAAATAAAAATAAATCCCTTGTTTTTGTCTCTACATTACCTAGGAGGAGAAATAGGTCAACAAGGTCTACTGAAGCAGTAGTCTGATGGAAGAATATAGAACAGACATTACCCATTCTTTGTCCATTATCCTCCATTGACAAAGAAGTGGTTGTTACACAAGAACCAATACATTCCAACAACATGACTATGACACAAGAACCAACCTCTTCCCGGCACTTAGCTGTTACACAAGAACTAGCTACCCAGGAAGCGACTGCCCCACAAGAACCAGTCATGCCAGAACGAGTTGTTACACAAGAGCCAACTGTACAAAAAGAGATTGTTCCATAAGAACCAGTCATGCCATAAGTAGATATTACACAAGAACCAGTTACACAACATAGTGAGGATGTGCCACTTGCTCGGTTGTTTGCTCAAATTGAGAAGAAGAAAAAGGATACATAAAATTCTAGGATTTCTGAACTAATGAAGGAAAATGAAAGCCTCAAAGCAGACTTGGCTTCCCTAAAGAAGGCATTGCAGGTTGCTCGACAGAAAAATCCAGAGGGGATATCCTTGGACATATTAACACTGAAAAAAGTTGTTATGGACCAAAATAGAGATCACATGTGCTATGAATGTGGTAATATTCACTTTCAAGAAGGGTATAAAATAGTGAAAGTACCAGTCACTGGTCATGCTGAAGAATGGACCAATCTCTCAGTCAAGACAGAAGATGACCTTATTACTCCACAAAAAACAATAAGGCATAGGACATCTCAACGTAATAGAGTAGTTGTTGGTTTACCAACATATTTTACACAAGAAACTCTGTTACACACTCAAACTGATTATGTTCTTAAAGACAAAGAAACAAAGATAGATTTTTGAAACAGCATATGTTGGGGGTACACACAGGTTTCTCCCATACCGGTACTTAGTGATTTGTCTTAGCAGTTTGCATTAGAGGAGTCACTTCCCTGACTCAAATTCAGAGTAAGGCTTGAAAGTGTTTTGCATGAGGACATTCAATGTCTTCAGTTGGGGGGCATGTTAGGACCCATAAATGTCCCTTTTTCACCATATTGTTTGATCATTCAACCTTATCATTTATATGCTAAATGCCCACTATAATGTTTGCTAAGACCCTTTTTCCCAAGGTATGAATCATTGATCTTTCTTTTATATTCTTATTTACTTAACATGTTTGATTGGTAGTGATTCTCATATTTTACCCATGAATGTTCAACTAATGATCAAAATATGTAGAACAACCAAGTATTGAAGAAATATAGTTATTGTTACACTAGTTGCTACAGCTATGCACCAGTTTTGCATGTTGTTACACGACTATAGAAACTATGCAATTTTCCTGGAAGCTGTCACACTTACTGCAATAGATGCCCACCGATCCTGGAAGCTGTTACACTTGCTGCAACATATGCCCAACGATCCTAGAAGCTGGTATATCGTTCAAATACAAATCCTGAAGATCGATCCTTAAGGTTGTTACATGTTTTGGATCACGCTGGTGATCAAGATTCTTTTTCCATATTTTGTGAAGATGACAGATCTTTTGTATCATATGAAAAGATTGAGAATCTTGGATTCTCAAGGCTGTTCTGAGTCTGTTTTGAATGAATGACTCTGTCTTTAAATAGAAAAAAATTTGTAATCATTGGTACCGAATATTAGCTGTGAACAGAGATTGAAGTGAAGAATATTATATCTGAATATTTTTGCGAGTTAATAAAGAAGTGAATTGAGTTTCTTTAACCTACTATAATCTTTTCGAGTGGATTCAGTGAGAAGTAAAGGGCCCACCTTCTTCACAGACTCCCCTATGTTTTGAGTTTTAGATTCACTACTTTGATTTGTGTGATTTATTTGTTTAGCATTTCTAGAATACAATTGCTATTACAGTTCAGTCCCTTTCTGTTAAATGCACATCAATGTGTCTCATGAGAGTTAGAATCAATTATTGAATACTACTGGAGAATTGCTTTGAGAGTTAATTCCTTTTCTGCACTAGATTAAAACTCTATTTTCAAGCAAAAGTAAATAGAAGTGTGAATTTCCCTTTCTGCAATTAAGTAGACTTCCTTTCGATAATTAGCACAAAATTTCCTTCTGCAAGAGTAAAATAGAAAATTAGAATAGATTAGATAATCTAGGATTCGTATACACTCATCAAATTAGATTTCAATTATGCAAGTGTGATTTCAATTCTGCAACAGTAAATTAGAACTCCAGCTATGTCAACAACTTGTGTTAGTGTTCATCTTTTCAATTTTGTTTCTTTTAGTTTACCTTACTGCAATTTGATTAGTGTTGCTTTCATAATCTAGCGTATACTGTGCACAATTATCTTACAAATAACAAAACTTCCCTGGGTTTGACAATTCATATTGAACACCTTAATTATCTATTTATTTAGACAATTAAAGTGCCCAACAGGATGAAGGTAGACATAGTCAACTATGTGGCAAGATGTCTAGAATGTCAGTAGGTGAAGGCTGAACATAGGCATCCGACAGGATTACTATAGCCACACGTTATTCCAGAATCGAAATGGGAGGTCATTTCGATGGATTTCATTGTTGGATTGCCACTAACGACAAGGAGACACGACTCAATTTTGTGGTAGTCGACACTCTAATGAAGAGTGATCATTTTATTCCTATGCGTACGATGTATCAGGCACCTGACCTAGCTAGAGTTTTCATCAATGAGATTGTGAGGCTGCACGGTGTGCCTAAGAGGATTATATCCGATAGAGGATCGGTGTTTACCGGATGATTTTGGACTAGTTTCCAAGAGGCCTTGGGAACCCAACTTAACTTTATCACCGCTTATCACCCGAAGAAAGACGGGCATACCGAATGAACAAACCAAATATTGAAGGATATGTTGCATATGTATGTTATGGACCAACATAAGTGTTGGGAAGAATTCTTTCCACTGGTAGAATTTCCATATAATGACAATTATCAAAGCACCATTAATATGGAGCCTTTCGAGTTTCTTTATGGGCGACTATGTCAGATGCCTTTGAGTTGGGATCGGCTTGAGGATAGGGTCCTAGTGGGACCAGAAGCGATCCTAGAATTGGAAGATCAAATGCAAACAATAAGAAAAGGATCAATGAAGTGCAGGATCAGCAGAAGAGTTATGTCAATGCAACAGAAGAGTTATGCCGATGCGCATTGTGTCGATCGCAATTATGAAGTTGGTGATCGAGTATTTTTGTGGGTAAAACCACATAAGAGTTTGATAAAGTTTGGAAAGGGTGTTAAACTCTCTCCTAGGTTCATGGGACCTTTCAAGATTGTGGAAAAGACGAGACCCATGGCCTATCGACTAGCCTTGCCTGATTCCTTGAGGCATATGCACGATGTTTTTCACGTATTTGTTTTGAGACATTATATTAGTGATCCTACACATGTTATTGACTTCAGTACCTTGTAGGTATCAGATAAGAGTGTGCTCATGACAGAACCAATCTGTATCCTAGACCATCGCATTCGATAACTACAACGTCGAATAATATATCAGGTCAAGGTCCAGTTGGACAACTATAGTCCGCACTCGACGACCTGGGAGGACGCATATGATATGTGTCAATAGTTTCCATTTTTGTTTGATAGATAGACTTATGATATAGTGATACACTTTATTTCAGAACTTATATATTGTGAAACTTCAGGACAAAGTTTAAACCAAGAGGGAGTGTAGGTAACATCCCGCTCTTGCATGCATTGAGAAAACTTATTCTTTGAGGAAACTTGTGTGCAAGTGATCCGGGTCATTGTACTTTTGACTGTTTTGATTATGATTATGAGACATTGTGGATTTGATGTTATGTCATTTTTGTTATATTTACATCGACATGTGCTATTGACTAGTTTCTTTTGAGTATGTAGGACTCTGGACATTGAGGATGCAAAGGCATCGATGAAACCCCTTGGACTTCGGATCGAGTCAGGGAGTGGACAATTGGGGTTTGAATGTTGTTGATGTGACATATGTACATATGATTAGATGTTATGATGATTGCTTATTATTTCTAACATGATTCATTGATGGATGCAGGCTGAAGATAGCTTGCCGACTAGACTCACATGTGGAGTAGAGGGGTCATGTATGACAACCAAATACTTTGAGGGAGAGGTGTGGCAGTAGCCCTGCCATATCCTACTAGCACTCCCGTCGTGGCTCGAATTGTAGGTTAACGATTACCTAGTTCGAGAAGTTCCACAATGTCGTGAGGGTAGGCTGTGACAGTTTCTCACGATATTTCTAAGGGACACGCAATAAGGCAGGTTCCTTATTCCTTAGAGGCCCTTAGTCTCCCACAAGATCACTTGGCAGAGTATTGACTCCAGGGGTTTGACGTCTACCAAATTCAGTCAAGAGGCGAGTGACACCCTTGGAGCACATAGTGCATCCTGAAGGGCATGTCGCGCAAGGAAAATGAAAAGAGGCGAGTGGCACCCTTGGAGTGCATAGTTAGTCCTAAAGGGAACGTCGCACAAGAAAAACAAAAAGAGGTGAGTGGCACCCTTGGAGCATGTAGTGCGTCCTGAAGGGAACGTAATGATTTTAACTGGTAAGTGAATAAACCTAGTCGACCTTAAAATGAATGATGTGATAAGTAAGGTTTAAAAACAATTTTCCCTAATAAAAAAATGTTGCCCAGCCTAGTGAAATTAAAACCTAGGTCTAAGTAGAACATGTGGTAAAAATAAATAATAATAATAAATAAACATGTAAGAAATTCAAACCTATATATTAAAGTCAAAATTATAATGGAGGATTAAATTTTAAAAAGGGATAATGGTTATTTGCATCTACATTTTCTAATTTAATTTTTAGTTAAAAATAAAAGAGGGTAAATGGTTGTTTTTATCTGTCTAAATTAAATTTTAATTAAAAAGGAAAAAGGGTAAATGGTTGTTTTTTATCTACACTTGCTAAATTAATTTTTAATTAAAAAGGAAAAAGGGTTAATGGTTGTTTTATCTACACTTGCTAAATTGATTTTTAGTTAAAAAGGAAAAAGGGGGAAACTTAAAAGAAATATGAAACTTAAAGAAAAGGGGAAACATAAAGAAAAAGTTGAATGTCTAATTTAGTAAGGAATCTTGCCTTTGGAAATTTCTAATTATGAACTCAACTAGGAATTAAGTAAGGTGTAAGTCATTTAAGAAGTGTAAGGGAATTTTGGGACACCGATGAGCATTTTTTGGAATTCTCTTAGGTGGATGAGGGAAATACGAATATTTAATTAATTAATAAAATTGATTTTCTAGTGCAACTAGGGGATCGAGCAACATGTGTATGGGCGAGGTTTTTCGAAATTAATTAAATGAAAAAGGAATTTAATGATAATTTGGGAAACTAATTACTTGAAAACTCTATAAAAAGGATGGAGGATGAGGAGTATGGATTTCATGTTTTTGTGTAAAGTTACGCTCCTGAAATTTTACCTTGACTGAAATTTCTCTTATGGGAGTTGGGATACCCAGCTTGGGTAACAAGTGGTAGCTCAACCTTGCGAGGCGAGCTGGGTGCTAACATTCTCTGGTATTGTGTGTTTGGCCCCTTTGTGGCTCAGGGGGTCAGGGGGAAGAAGAGTACCCCTAGCGTTGGCTGGGAGGTACCGATGAGGTCACATCGGTTGGCAAGCGGGAGTTGGACGGAGCGTGTGTGGGACAACAACTTCAGAGCATTTGTGTTTGGCTAAGGTAGGCCTGTTAAAGTTGTTACTTGCAATAAAATTTAAGTTACACATGTTATTTTTCTGTGCTCGGTTGAATATTTCATTGCCATGATCTTTCTTGCACCTGCTTTCCTACAGTATTTGTAATCCCCTTGCTCGTTGTATTCTAAATTGATTTCCCATGGAGAACCCAACCTCTGATTGCAATGACTTCTCTGCATTTGTTTTTATTGATTAATACGAAGAAAAATTGAGTTTTTATCTTCTGTCTCTTATCCCTTAAGTTATTGGTCCATTCTTGAGCAGTCGGCTAGGAGTGGAATTGACGATCATCACTCCAGTGTTTAAATACCTATAGATTCAAATTCCATGTATTCCTATGCATGGATAATAAGCGAAGGATAAATGTTACCCAACTATTTATCCCTTACTTACCTCTACATTTTTCTCTTATGATTAATCTCCAATCTTGCATTTCTATGAATGAGTATATCTATGTTTGATTGATTCATTGTTGAATGATAAATATCTAATGTTTCTTGTGATTGATTTCTTCTGCGTTTTTTAGACTGATTACTTCTTATTTTTCTTGTGATTGATTATCTATGAGTGTTCTTGAGATTGATTGTATATGATATTTGTTATGATTGATTATCTCGACATTGAATGATTAATCTCTAAAGGAATAAACTCTGATTCCTTGGATCCATGCAAAGAGGGGGAAATCATTTTTTTTTCCATCCCTTACCACTACGACTGATTACATTTAAAATATCATTTATATAGACAATGAATTAAATTATCTAATAGACATCGAATTTAAATATAGAATAGCAATTGAAATAGCATTTATATAGACAATGAATTGAAATATAGAATAGAAATTATATATAGACAACGAATTGAATTATCTAATAGACAACAAATTGAAATATATATAGACAACGAATTGAATTATAGAATATCAATTGGAATAGCATATATATATATATATATATATATATATATATGAATGTCAGTGTCTTGTATGTGAATGGAAGTATTGCATTATGTGAATGACAACGTTGTATTCATTTCTATTATGACTGCGTTTTTCATCTAATATTTTATAGACAGTAAATATTTTTAGACATCAAATTTTATATTCTATATCTTGTAATGACACTGCAATATCATATCAACTCAACAATTTCGTGTATTTACTAGGCAACGATATATTTATAGCGATTTAGTGACAATGATTTTTAGCATATTGATAGCATGTTGATTGCAAAATTATACTCTATATTTTTGGATGACATATTGTACTCTGTGTTTTTTGGGATAGCGATATTGTGGTTACTCTGTGCTTTTGGGTATGATACTCTGTGTTTTTGAACATCATATATTGTTGACAGTAATTAATGATGGACAGCGATATGTTGAATGTGATTTATTATTAATAGGTATCCCTTGGGTTTATTGTCGATTCCTTATTATAGATAGCACAAGGTTTTATTGTTGATTCTTATTAATAGATAGCACATGGTTAGACAACATTAATGGACATAAATATTATTACAGGACAATGATATCATTGTTAGACATAGATTTTAATTATGGACAACTATTTAACCGACCGATAAGATGATGTGGAATTTCCTTCATTAATCCCAAAGAAAACCCCTTGCATTCATGTCTTTATATATTAATTTATGAGTTTATGATGGGAGACATTAATTAGATTAACCAACATGTAAGTATTAAGTCCTTATATCACTATGATTAAGCCAGCTTCCAAACAATATTCTATTATATAGAGATAGAATATCCATGCACATGAATTCTTAGATAATATTCTAATTAATTTTGTTTTACAATTGGGAGACTTCTGGGAAAAAGGTGCCTCATAAGAAAACAAAAATCCTTTGGTTAGTTGCACAATTTAATTTTAGTGATGTCACCCTACGTCTTGTCGACTTGTTGCTTGGGTGCTTGGGTATAGTCTTCAGGTATTTATGACAGTTGATTCGGTCTCCTAGCGCGCTGGATTTTTCTTGGGTTATTGGTCTAGATATGTTATGTTGCACCATGGTTACTGTCATGCCTATCGCCTTGTGATGGAATGATTCCTGATGATGGGATAATTGTGTGCCCTCATGGATAGATGCAAATGATAACCTGGACAGAGTCTTGTGCTTCCTAATGTGGGTGTTTGGTTCATCGTAATTGATGTTGGTACTTGTTTATATAATTCCTTAATGTGTTTGGGTTTGCACGCCGTAGAGGTTTCTAGTTACTGGTCATCGAAGTCGAGGTGTCAGGTTGTTGATGTTGTCCTTTAGCTTGTAGGTGTTGTCTTTCTTGTGTCGGGTGGGTAGTCATTTTTATCTATCTATTGATTATCGCTTGTTTCATCTAGTTGCATGATGTACTAGTATGTTGGGTCATTGTTGTCTATTGCATGAATGCGTAAGTCGTGTTCATCATCATTTTGTGTTGTTTAATTGTTGTCATTGATTTCCTTCATGCTTAAAACAAAACAAAACAAAAATCACTTGCTTGTGTCGCATGTGGTCGTAACGACTAGGGTCGTTACAGTAGCCACTGTACCCCTAATAAAATGTTAGCACCAACCATTTGGATTGCATTCATAGGAATGTCCAATAAATACTCCCCCATAGTGATCTTAATACTATCACTTTCGTGAACAATTTATGGTACCTCCATCTATAAGCATTACTTGAAACTCTGGTGCTGAATATATAAAGCAATTGAGAAGTTTCACTAATTTGCAATTAATGCAATCAACACTATTACCCTTTTATTTTTTATGTATCCTTCTATATTGAGGGTTTGCAGAGTACCGATGACACACAATACATGGAAATATATGGTTGGAGTATTTTCTTCTAGTTCTAGATCTTGCGATGGTTCTAATTCTTGATCTTCCTTCTCTTCACAATATATGTAGAATAATTTCCTCTTAGTACATTTATGCCCCTTACTATACTTTGTGTCACAATTGAAACAATGGTCCCCTTTCTCTTATTTCATCTATTTGTTGAGGTGTCAACCTTGTAGGTTGAGTGAGGTTAGGGAGGGAACATGGTGATCTCTATATTTTTTAGTGGGCACCTGTCTAGTGGCCATATGTTTACTTTCAAATTTCCTTGCCACAATAAAAGCATGCTCTAGGGATTTAGTTTCGAAGAGACATACCTCATGTTGAATTATCTCCTTTAAAGAGACCATAAAAATTTCTAACAAATTATCCTCTAGAATGCTCTTTACCATGATACTTAGTTTTTGAAATTGATAAATATTCTTTGTAATTGGACCTCTTTGCTGAAGGTTTGTGAATTGACTTAAGAATGTGTTTCTCTTAATTCTCCATAATGTGATATCATTTCATCCATAAAAAATGGACTAAGAGACAATATAATACTTTTTTTGTTCACAAAGCCATTGGTACCAAACAAATTAATTAGGTTCTAAATACAAGGATACAATATTTACCTCTGGTAAAGTGGGCACTTGGTGTAGATAAAATAATTTCTACATCTACAATAGGCATGTTTTTTTTTTTTGACATAAACGGATATGAAATTATATTAAAAAGTGTGGCAGAGCCACTGGTTCAGTTTACAAAATGCCCAGTGTTTCTTTGGGTCTTTTAACCTGATTACAAACAACTTTGACACAAGTCCTACTAACTGACAGAGCTCCCTATTTGCTTACTATACTGCTTATTTAAAGCCATGGCTTACACAATGCCAGACTGCTTTGAGAGATTTTTACAATGACACTTAACACAAAAATTACTTCTCTTCATCCTGGTTCCAATTGTTGTTCAGTTGGGCCATTTTAGCCTCCAATTGTTCCATTCTTTCGTCAAATTCTTGCTGAGGGTTATTCAGTTCTTTGTGAAGCTTGTCCAGTTCTTAAACAAACCCAATTTTCGTCATAGAGATGTCTGATTCAAGCTGTTCCAGCCTGTGTCCAGCTTCCACATCCAGATTTTCCAAGAAGTCTAACTGGTGTTGTAGCATCTGCTGCAAATTTGCAAGTGTTTTATCCATCTCCTCCAATCGTTCTTCTGTACTCATTGTCCCTTTGGAGGAAGACGCCATCTTTTTTCTTGCGCTCACTTCGCGTGCCTAGAGTTGCTCCCTCTGGTTCCTTGCCCTCTCTTTGTGCCTGCGCGTCTTGCAGATCGATCCTTGAGTTGGGTTGTGAGGGGCCCGAGCTCCCTTTATTTCTTTTTTGCCCTGGCTCATCATTATCTTTGGGAACTGGATGAGCCGCGCAGATCCTGTGTCTGCCTCCAATCTTGGGCGCACTTTCTCTTGGTACCTGGATGAGCCTGTTTGCCAATCAACCCAAATATTCTTGTCTTCATGCCCGATTTGCTTAGATCCCTTGTACCTGCGCGAATCAGCATTTGGATGAGAGCGTAAGGTCTGTGTGGGATCATGGGATCTCCACTCATTCCAATGTGCCATTAACTAACAGAGTACCTTCCTCTAGTAACATGCCTTGATTGGCTGCTTGGTCAGCACTGCAGTTTTGTTCCCTTAACACATGATAGAAATGACAGGAATTCAATTTACTTGATATAAGTCGAATTTTGTCCAGGAGACTTTTGAGTTTTATACTTTGAGTATTGGATCTCTTAACCATGGCCTATATTATAATTCTTGAGTCACCTATTACTGTTAAGTCCTGGATTTTGAGTTTTAATGCCAATTGCATTCCTTGCCAAAGAGCCAATGCCTCAGCCCTGTTGTTGGTTTCTATACCGAGCCCAATTGCATACTGCGTGACTTTGTCTTGATTGGGTTCTTCAATTGTGCCTCCTCCTCCAGAGGGCCCTGGGTTCCCTTTCGAGGCCCCATCGAATTGAAGAATAGGAGTTTTGATTTTACATTTCTAATTGACAAAGTCGTTTCCACTTTCCCTGATCTCCCGGGATTCTTTGTTGGGATGCTTTCGGTGTGGGCGTCCTAGACATGGGACATTGAATTGAGCTATCCAGTTCCTCTGATCTTCATCTAGATTGTGAAGCTCGACTGTGGGGCTGAGATGTGCAGCCAGCTCCCCCATAATTGCTTGAATTTTGGTGATCTATCTGTCTTCACTTAAAAGGTTGTCCCGAAATATTCTATGGTTTCGCTCTAGCTAGAGACTCCAGAGGGAGAGCTTTGGTAACAATCCCCATATCCAGTGTGTTTGGTTCTTTTTTTTGCCGGCAAAGGGACACATGGAATCCCATTGGAGGAGAAGGCTTGTTACATCAGTGGGGCATCTAGTGAATAGTTAGGATCCTGTCATTTTCTTCCAGACTTCTTTGGAGTAATTGCAATTAAGGAGGAGATGATCGGTTGTTTCTTCCTCTTGACAGCAAAGTGGGCATCTAAAGGGCCCTTCCCAGCCCCTTCTTTTGAGATTCTCCCCTGTTGGAATGCTCTTATGTGCCAAGGTCCAGATGAAGAGGTCAACTTTTGGAAGGGAGCGGTAATTCCAGACTGCCTTCCACAGGGATGGATTCGGAAAAGCAGTGGGGACTGAATTGAGGAGTTGGTATCCTTCAGTTGTGGTATAAGCCTGAGCTTTCCTGCCCCATCCTCGCTCGTCTTTGCCTGCCTTTTTTAGCAGAGCTTTCCCTTGCAGAAACTTCTTGAGAGAAGCCCACTGCCTTTCTAAATTGGCGGGTCTGTTTGGGGCTGCCCATCCTTGCCAAAGATGAGGCCTTTCTGCTTCCCAATCTGATATGTCTGAAAGAGTTGAGAGATTTTGACTGTCCATCCATATTTTAAGGTCTTGAAGATCTTGGTGCTGTTCTAGTGGAGGATCGCCCATTATCGAGTCTGTCCAGATTCTTATTTTCTTGCCACTTTTCGGAATCCAAGTTAGGTGGGGGGTGAAGAGAGGGATCACCTTTTTGCAGAGTACAAAGATGGGAGAGATTTTCCCTTCCTTGCATGGGAGCTCTAATCTTCTATCTCGAGATCCTCGGAAGTATTTCCTCCAGAGGGATTTCTTACTCCAAGTAATCTTTCTAGTTACCATTTTCCATAGAAGCTTTGACCCTAGGGCCAGATTCTGAATCCTTGTGTTCTTCAGATTAAGGCCTCCTTCCATGTAGGATTTTGTGGCTTTTTCCCACTTAACTAAGTGCAGCTTCTTCTTTTCTTGCTTTCCTCCTTCCTAGAGGAATATTCGTTGAAAATCTTCAAGACTTTGAATGACTATGGCTGGGGCTAGTAGCAGCGAGCATTGATAGATTGGGAGACTTGCTACTACAGCTTTAATCAAGACTGTCTTCCTTGCTAAATTCAGCCAGTTGGCTCCCCAGGATGAGAACTTTCTTTTGATTTTTTCAGTTAGATGGCTCCAGTGAGAAGCTCTTGGTGCAGACTTAAAGATTGGGACTCCTAAATACTGAAAAGCATCCCATTTTGTGTGCCCCTCCATCCCAAGAACGCGAGTGATTCTCAGCATTTCATTTGGAGTGATGTTCCATCCATAAATGTTTCTCTTGGCCAGATTTATTTCACTGCCAGAAGCTTCTGCATAGGCACCTAGTTCTTCCTTAATTTTTCTCGCTATGATGGGGCTTGCCCCTCCCAGCAGCAACGTGTCATCTGAAAACTGGGCATGATTGATGTCTTTCACTCCTTGTGTTATGCTTAGTCCCATGAGGTATTTATTTATTTGAGCGTTTTCCAGTTGGTAACTTAGGGCTGAATCTTGAAGAGCATAGAGCAGGGGCGATAGAGGGCAACCCTGCCTTAGCCCCCTGGAGGATTTGAAGAAGCCAGAGACCTTCCCATTCACTAGGGGGGCTATCCAGAGGGATCCAATGCATGCTTTAATCCAACTTATGAAGTGCAAGTCAAATCCAAACTTGTTCATTACTTCAAACAAAAAAGCATGTCTGACTCGATCGAAAGCATTAGCAAGATCCAGTTTGATGACCATGCCATTTTCTTTCCTTAGAAAACTGGAGTGGATCGCTTCTTGGACCAAGATAATATTGTCGGCAATGTGCCTCCTGTTGGTCACTATAATTGCTTAATTAATTTCAAACAACCAAGTGAAACATAAATTATCAACCCAGGGAAGTCTTTTGTTTCAAAGATAGCTGCGCACTATATATGGTCAATTCCA
>JZKD02S1725898.1:0-10080 GCA_000966675.3 Picea glauca
TTCAAATACTTCTGCAACAAAGAAGGAATTTGAAGAGAACTCATAGCACCTCATAACCCACAGAAAAATGGGGTCGCGGAGAGGAAGAACATAACGATCGTGGGTGCAGCACGAGTGGTGTTTCATGATCATGGCCTACCAATGCATTTGTGGGTGGAAGCATGCAACACTGTGGTTTATGTGAAAAACCATTGTCCTCATAGAGTACTTGGCATGAGTATACCTTGAAGCAACCGCGCCTCCCAGGGCACGCCTGCTCTCACTAGGACCTTCTCTTCCTTAGGCCCGAAGAGCTAGAATGCTCTTCAAAACCCCTTTCGGGACTTTGTCACCCACAGAACGCTCTTTGTGAACTCCCTCCTTGAAATCGAAAATTCAGACCTCGCTAGTTCGCGAGTCCTGCACTCAGTCTCACAATCCCCGAACTATGATGGATGTTTACCTCACGCCTTCAGACTATGGTCAGGAATATTCCCCATCGGGAAATCGAGACTTGTGTTGTCGTGATCCTCGATCCTTGCAGATCCTCGACTCCCGATAGCTCAGTCAACGCTGACCTTCTCCCGCTTTATCGGGACCTCGCGTATCTTGGCGCAATTCTTTGCGGCTCAAACTCACGAACCTTTGAGTTCACGATATGTCGATGCCGCCTGTTGCTGATTCCCTGCGATGGTTGACCTTCCGACACCTGTCCTCCACTACGCTCTTAACCTTGTCGGGAAATTGCGTATCGAAATATCGTGATTCCTGTTGTCAATGTGCATGAGACCTCCAAAACTCTGAATCTCGATGCACGATGACACTTGTCCCCTATCACACCTTTCGGGGCCCACAACTCTGATGGTCGGGATATCGCGTTTCGCGATATCATGATTCCTGGGGTGACGGTTCCTCTGTCCTCAGAAACCCCGAAATGTCAAACTCTGATTCCACTGGATCCTCAGACACATGTCCTCGAGTCGAACGATTTCGATCTCATCGAAAAATCGCGGATCGCGATTTCAACGTGCAAGAGTTTCCTATTCTCGGAAACCCCGATGCTCTGGTTCCTGACTTCCTCGGATCTTCTGCCAAGTGTCCTGCCGAGATCAACGGCTGTGGTTCCGTCGGCTCTTAGAGACTCGATAGGTCTTAGACGTTTCCGCTTCCAAATCTCCGATGCCTTTGATTCCCGATGACCTTGTGGGACTTTAGATTTTACACACTCGAATTAACCCTGGCGCAAATTTCGTTAGATCTGACGGCTGGCGGTCTTTCGCGAGTTCCTCCCATGAATCTCAGACGTTGGTTTCATTTCCCTTGGATATTTTCTTGTCATGAATCCTCCAGCACAGCCCTTCAATGGGTTTGAAAGCTCTGCCCCTCCTGAGCTTTTCAACTCTGATTCTTCAGAGGAATTTCGCACGCACTCCTTGCGCTCAGCCCTTCAACAACTCTCCATGTGTTGAACCCTTTCGACTCTGCGCACTTTCTACAGTAGCAGTCTTCAATCTCCTTTGCTCAGATTAACAAATAAGACTTTTCCCCAGCCTGCACACTCCTTGCACGGCTTCAACAACTTAATCCCACTTCTGGGTGAATGAGAAAAGAGTTAAACTACTGAGCCCTCATCAACGCACTCCATGCGGATGAATTCAACTGCACATCTTGCAAGAATCTCCTGGCTCAGATAGAGAAACAATTGAAACTTATTCTCTCCCTCTCATTCAGACTTCAGTTTCGAAACATGAAATCACATGCACTGCTTATCAAAGAAAATACATAACAAGGAAGCAAACATTCATGAGCACAACTTCAACATATAGAGAATAGACACATAACCATGGATTTGAATCAAAGATTTCTTCTATTAATTCAAATGCCTTTACATGGATGTTTTCTACATAGTTCTTTGCTTGCTCCTCTCTTCTCCTGAATGCTGGCTTATGTTACAATGATACAATGAGGGTGTCTATATCTATTTTCCCTCCTTCCATCTAAAACTGTCTAATCTAGAAATAAATTCTATCTACCTGCATTAACTAGATTAAATGCCTCCTTATCTACTTCAGACAAGAGCGTATGGCTTGAGGTCTGATACAATATACCAAGGAACCCTTTCATAAATGGTGTATTTATGTATTGGCGCGTCACCTTAAATGAAAATTCAAAAAGTTTCGGCTGGCCTTGTCCAGCTATTCGTTGTCTTCCATGTTGGCTCATTTGTCTTGGGCGATGCTCCTGCATCATACTCCTCAGCTTGAAAATTTTCATGGACTCCTGTCCATGAGCTCCTGCACGGTCTGTCCATGCTTTCGTATCACTGCTTCATTTTCCCAAAGGGCCTCTTCCACTGGGTGATTCTTCCACTTGACCAGGTACACATAGTACTCCTTCCTCCTAGTCTTCTTACCCACTCTCTTGTCCAGTATGTACTCCATCTGTGGTTTTTTTGCTATCGACATCTGCTTCGACCACTAGATCACTGGTTCCTTAGTTCCCATTTCTGCTTCTCCAGCTCTGTATGGGTATAAATCTGCCACATTGAATATCAGAGATATTCCGATGCCCTCCGGCAAATCAATCTCATAAGCATTTTCTCTGAATTTCTTCAGGACTCTGCATGGCCCAATTTTCTTCATTTTTAATTTGTTATATGTTCCCCTTGGGAACCTTTCCCTCCTCAAGTGTGCCAGAACCAGATCACCAACTTCAAACTGAAGTTGTCTCCGATGTTGATATGCTCTGCATTTGTACTTCTGATTCGAGTCTATCAATCGCTGCTTCACCCTGCTGTGAAGTTCTTTCATCGCCTCAACAAATTCCTCTGCACTAGCACTGCTAGTAGCAGTCTGCTCTGACTCCCTTAGTTCAGAAACTCCTCTCGGTTGTGTCCCATACACAATCTACAATGGACTTTTTCCTGTTCTTCTATTCACAGAATCATTGTATGCAAACTCTGCCTGTGGAAATATATTGTCCCAGCTACCATGGTGCTCTGTCACCAGGCTTCTCAGCAAGTCTCCCAGGCTTCTGTTGACCACTTATGTCTGTCCGTCTATCTGCAGATGGTAAGTTGAACTAAACGCCAAGTTAGTTCCTAGCTTATTCCATAAGGTCCTCCAAAAATGCCCTATGAATTTTGTGTCTCTGTCCGAAACTATGCTTTTCGGCAACCCATGGAGTCGAATGACCTCCTTGAAAAACAAATTCGCGATGTAAGTCGCATCGCTGGTTTTCTGGCATGGAATGAAATGTGCCATCTTTGAAAACCTTTCTACCACCACGAAGATGGAATCAACCCCTCTCTGCGTTCTCGGCAAACCCAATACAAAATCCATGCTGATCGCCTCCCACGGCCTCTCTGGTATGGGAAATGGCTGATAAAGACCTGCATTCTGTTTCCTCCCCTTCGAATGTTGACAAATTCGACACCTGTCAACAAACCTTTTGACATCTTCTCACATGCCTGGCCAAAAATATGATTCGCTTAGCTTTGTGAATGTCTTATCATGGCCAAAATGTCTTGCTAATCCAACACTATGCTTCTCCTTTAGCAAATTCTCCCTCATGGAGAAATTTGGAATGCATAATTGATTGCCTCTGAACAACAACCCCGCCTGGATCATGTAATCTATCCAAGGGCTTCGATCCCTGAGAACTGGATTCTCAGCTGCTTCATATGCTTCTCCAAAATCTGTATCTCCTGCATACATGTCCTTTAGGTTTTCAAAACCCAATGTTTTAACTCGGAATTCCTGCAACAACAAACATTTCCTGCTCAAAGCATCAGCCACTTTGTTAGCAGTACCTGAAATGTGTTTTATCAAAAACGTGAAATTCTGCATATACTCTACCCATTTTGCATGCTTCTGATTCAACTTCTCCTATTGACTCACAAACTGCAATGCATGATTATCGTTGTACAGTACAAATTCTTTCGGAATCAAATAATGCCTCCACGTTTTCAATGCCTGTATGATAGCATAAAATTCCTTATCATACGTGGAGTATTTCAACTTTGCTTCATCCAGCTTCTCACTGAAATAGGCAACTAGCCTGTCCTCCTGACTCAAGACCGCTCCTAGGGCATATCCGCTTGCATCACACTTCACTTGAAATGTCTTCTTGAAGTCCAGCAACACCAACACTGGTCGTTTCGTTATCTTCTGCTTCAACAGATTGAAGCTCTTCTCAGCCTCTGCTGTCCAATGAAAAGACTTATGTCATTTCTTCACTGTGTCCATCATCGCTGCGCTAATCCCACTGAAATTCCTGATGAACTTCGGTAAAAACTAGCTAAACCATGGAAACTTGTCACCTCGAAAACATTTCTCAGTGATGACCAATTTTTAATCACTTCCACTTTAGTCGGATCCATTTTTAGTTCATTTTCCAAAATAACAAAACCCAAGTAAATGAGCTCTGTCTTCATAAATGAGGACTTCTTCATATTAATCAATAGCTTCTCCTGTTGTAGCTTCCTCATCACAATGGCTAAATGTTTCAAATGTTCATCCTTCATCTTACTGTAGATCAATATATCATCTAGATATACGACTACAAACTTCCCAATGAATTCCCTCAGGACCTCATTCATCAATCGCATGAATGTGCTCGGCGCGTTTGTCAAGCCAAATGGCATGACCAGCCATTCATACAACCCTTCGTTTTTCTTGAATGTTGTCTTCCATTCATCTCCTTCTCTCATGCGAATCTGATGGTATCTTCTTTTCAAATCAATCTTTGAAAAATAATCTGCCCCACTCAGGCAATCCATCAGATCATCCATTCTCAACAGGGGAAACTTGTACCTGATGGTTATCTTGTTGATCTCTCTTGAGTCGATGCACATTCTCCATCCTCCATCTTTCTTTGGACTAAGCACTGTTGGAATAGCGCATGGACTCAGGCTTTCTCTGACCAATCCTTTGTCCAATAACTCCTGGACCTGCCTCTTGACTTCCTCATTCTCTTGTGGTGTTAATCTATACGCAGCCTTATTCGGCAAACTGGTTCCTGGTATGAGATCGATGTGGTGACTCACACTCCTCATCGGTGGCAACGAATGAGGTAATTCATCCACGATAATGTCAGCGAACTCTCCCAAAAGTTCCTGAATTTCTTCTGGCAAATCATCCACTCTTGTGCTAGTCAAAACAACTTTTGGTTTCCTAACCACAAAGAATTGTGGATCTTCTTTCTTCTCCATCTCTATAAGAAGCTCCTTCCCACTCATGAGAAGTATGGTGTTGCTTACTTCCGGTTTCACCTCCTTATCCTTTATCAGAAGCAATCTGTGTGTCCTCCCATCCTTCTCTAAAGTATATGTGTTCATCCTCCCGTCATGAACCACATTTCTGTCATATTGCCATGGTCTGCCCAGCAATAAATGACATACATCCATGGGAATGACATCACACAAGACCTTATCATTATATCCCCCAATTTTGAATTCAACTAAACATTGTTTAGTGACACTCACCTGATGACCCTTATGTAGCCACGAAACTTTGTATGGTCTTGGGTGATCAGTTGTCTCCAGCTCCAACTTTTCTACCATCTCGGTCGAAACGAGATTATCAGTGCTACCAATGTCAACAATAACCTTGCATTTCCAGTCCTTGGTTTTGCATGCAGTTCTGAAAAGTCTATTTCTTTGCGGTGTGTCCTCCACCTCCTTCCCAGGTGTTAAAAGAACTTTCTGCATCATCAGCGACCTTCCACTTTTCGTGTCTTCATTCTCAACACCACGCCTCTACGCTTCAGCGATGTGAGCCTCTCCTCCATCCTTTTTCCTGTCTGGACAGTCAACTGCTTTATGTCCATCCCTTCCACATGTGAAACATGTGATGATTCCACCTCGGCCTCTTCCCCTACCTATGGTACAAGGAAAAGTGTTTGCATCATCATAATCTCCTCGCTGCTCATTATGATGTCTCCTCTACTTAGCATATTGCTGTCCTCGCTGCGAGGTTCCACCTCTTTCAAATTTACCCTGAGGTTTCTTCCATTCTTCCTTGGGCTTCTGATATTTCTCTTGGGAAACTGCCTTGCCTCTGGGCTGACTCCTGCCTTGTCCTCACTGACCTTGCTTATAGCTCAGCTTCTCCTTGGCTTTCAGAGCCATCTGGTAAGCATCCTCAACCGTTCTGATGGTTTTCATGCTTAATTCATCCTGAATGTCGTATCTCAGCCCATTCATATATCTGGCAACCTTCTCATCATCGCTCTCCCAATGACCTGCTCTGATGTTTAGTCGATAGAATTCCTCAATGTATTCTTTCACGATCATCAGTTTCTGCCTCGGGTTCTGCATCCTCCTGAACAGATTTATTTGGTAGTCTCTTGGGATGAATTTCGCTTTCATCTTCGCGATCATTCGATCCTAGGTTTTAATTTTCTGCTTGCCTTTGGAATGTCTATCTGCTTGAAGCTCGTCCCACCATAATGCTGCATGTCCCTTCAACTTTGTGACAACATGCCAGACCTTTTTATCCTCTTCGATATCCTCAAAATCGAAGTAGGTGTCAAGAGCACTGTTCCAATCCAACAGCTCTTCTGCATCCAGACTTCCTTCGTAAGCTGGAATGTCCATTTTTGTCTTGGAACTCATCCGGGCAATAGCTTTAATTAACTACTCATTGGCTTCATCTTCAGCTGCAACTTCTCCTTGTGGTTCAGCTTCAGCTTCACCTTCGGAGTCACTCAGATCTCCAACACTGGCTGTGCGTCTCTGCGCTGCTTCCATGTCTTCCAATCTCGCTCGGAGATCACGTATCTGCCTTTCCATCTCTGGATTCCCTGTCGACCTGCCTCTTCTTCTCACCTCCCTGTCTTCTGGGTTGGGTGACTGTCTTTCTGTTCTAGGCGGCATGGTGAATTCTCTCTCTCTGCTATGGAAAACAAAGAGTCAATCCCGCTCTGATACCACTCTGACGCAACCGCGCCTCCCAGGGCACGCCTGCTCTCACCAGGACCTTCTCTTCCTTAGGCCTGAAGAGCTAGAATTCTCTTCAAAACCCCTTTTGGGACTTTGTCACCCACAGAATGCTCTTTGTGACCTCCCTCCTTTAAATCAAAAAATTGAACCTCGCTAGTTCGCGAGTCCTACACTCAGTCTCACAATCCTCGAACCCTAATGGTTGTTTACCTCACGCCTTCAGACTATGGTCAGGAATATTCCCCGTTGGGAAATTGACACTTGTGCTGTCATGATCCTCGGTCCTCGCAGATCCCCGACTCCCGATGGCTCAGTCAATGCTGACCTTCTCCCTCTTTATCGGGACCTCGCGTATCTTGGAGCAATTCTTTGTGGCTCAAACTCGCGAACCTCCGAGTTCACGATATGCCAATGCCACCTGTCGTTGATTCCCTGTGATGGTTGACCTTCCGACACCTGTCCTCCACTACGCTCTTAACCCTGTCGGGAAATCGCATATCAGAATATCACGATTCCCATTGTCAATGTGCACGGGACCTCCAAAACTCTGAATTCTGATGCGTGACGACACTTGTCCCCTATCACACCTTCCGGGGCCCACAACTCTGACGGTCGGGATATCGCGTTTCGCAATATCGCGATTCCTGGGGTGAGGGTTCCTCTGTCCTCAGAAACCCTGAAATGCCAAACTCTAATTCCACTGGATCCTCAGACACGCATCCTCGAGTCGAACGATTCCGATCTCATCGAAAAATCACGGATCGTGATTTCGATGTGCAAGAGTTTCCTGCTCTCAGAAACCCCGATGCTCCGTTTCCCGACTTCCTCAGATCTTATGCCAAGTGTCCTGCCGAGATCAACGGCTATGGTTCCATCAGCGCTTCGAGACTCGAGAGGTCTCGAAATTTTCCGCTTCCGAATCTCTGATGCCTTTGATTCCCGATGACCTTGCGGGACTTCAGCTTTTACACACTCGAATTAACCCTAGCGCAACTTTCGTTAGATCTGACGGCTGGCGATCTTTCGCGAGTTCCTCCCACGAATCTCAAATGTTGGTTTATTTTCCCTTGGATATTTTCTTGTCATGAATCCTCCAGCACGGCCCTTCAATGGGTTTGAAAGCTCTGCCCCTCCTGAGATTTTCAACTCTGATTCTTCAGAGGAATTTCGCACGCAGTCCTTGCACTCAACCCTTCAACAACTCTCCATGTGTTGAACCCTTCCGACTCTGTGCACTTTCTGCAGCAGCAGTCTTCAATCTTCTTTGCTCAGATTAACAACTGAGACTTTTCCCCAGCCTGCGCACTCCTTGCACGGCTTCAACAACTTAATCCCACTTCTGGGTGAATGAGAAAAGAGTTAAACTACTGAGCCCTCATCAACGCACTCCATGCAGATGAATTCAACTACACATCTTGCAGGAATCTCCTGGCTCAGATAGAGAAACAATTGAAGCTTATTCTCTCCCTCTCATTCAGACTTCAGTTTCGAAACATGAAATCACATGCACAGCTTATCAAAGTAAATACATAACAAGGAAGCAAACATTTATGAGCACAACTTCAACATACAGAGAATAGACACATAACCATGGATTTGAATCAAAGCTTTATTCTATTAATTCAAATGCCTGTACATGGATGTTCTCTACACAGTTCCCTGCTTGCTCCTCTCTTCTCCTGAATGCTGGCTTATGTTACAATGATACAATGAGGGTGTCTATATCCATTTTCCCTCCTTCCATCTAAAACTGTCTAATCTAGAAATAAATTCTACCTACTTGCATTAACTAGATTAAATGCCTCCTTATCTACTTTAGACAAGAGCATATGGCTCGAGGGCCGATACAATATACCAAGGCGCCCTTTCATAAATGGTGTATTTATGTATTGGCGTGTCACCTTAAATGAAAATTCAAAAAGTTTCGGTTGGCCTTGTCCAGTTGTTCACTATCTTCCATGCTGGCTCGCTTGTCTTGGGCGATGCTCCTGCATCACACCTGAAGAAGCTTTCACTGGAAAGAAACCTGATGTTTCTCATTTTAAGATTTTTGGCTCATCTGTTTCTGTGCATGTGACCACGAGTGCGAGGAAGAATCTGGAGCCAACTACTGAAGTTGGGATATTTGTGGGGTACACATAAACACCCCATAATTATCGTGTGTATTTGCCTAACAGTAAGATGACTATTATGCAACAGGATATAAAAGTTGATGAGGGGAAAGCCATGTGGTTGTCGCTTGAGAGGGAGCTAGACTTGCATGCAGAGGAAGAACTGTTGGTTCCCAAATATGAGTCTCAAGATGTGGATCAATCACATGAGGAGGTTCATGGTGTGGAGGAAGCCACTCATGTAGATCCATCCATTAGAAATGGCAGAAAGTGCACCACGGAAGTTGATAGATTGAGACTAGATGTTGCACAGAATGTAGGATCCCCTACTTCACAGTGCAGACAGAGATAGTCTATGTTACACATTATTTTTGTCATCCCTATGATCGTTAATGATGTAAACCTATATGTTGCCTTCAGAGGGGTCAGTGGCCTAAGTTCCTGAAGAGAGAAGGGAGAAGAACTTCTCCTGAGAAAAGAATTTGCATTTTCCTATGTAAAAACCTTATAAAAAAAGGATGTTCGCAGGTTTCTATATAGGCAGGGTGCGAGAATGACCCATTCTCGCAGGTTTCACTATAGCCAGGGTGCGAGGTGTTTGCAGGTTGCTATATAGCTAGGGTGCGAGAATTCCAGCACGTGGGAAAAATGACTGTTTTCTCGAATCTTCTAGAAGGAGAAGCTTCTATGGTGAGATGGCATCTGAATGGTTTGGATCTTACTCACTTTCATGATTTAGTGGGATCATCCTAACCTCCTCACCTTATCCTCTTCAACTTATAAAAGAAGAGGAGCTCTCATTGAGAAGGGGTTCAAAAGCTTGAGCTTGGGTTAGCTTTGTTGGTTCTTGAGCTTGTTAGCTTTGGCTTGGTTAGAGTGGCTTTGAGATTTGCTTTGTCAAGATAGATTGTGAGTAGCTATCAGATCTATGTTCTCAGAATCCTTGGAGCAAGAAGTGTGTGGGGAATGAAGGACAGTTGGAAGGGACCTTACAACATCAAGGCCATGGTTGTAATCTCTCTTTCACATTTAATATGATACAGTAAT
>JZKD02S1725898.1:32308-42829 GCA_000966675.3 Picea glauca
CTCCATTCCTCCACATTTTATATGTGGAGATTTTATCTTCCAATCTTTATTGTTACAATTTCTACCATATAATAAGTAGAAAAAATCCTAACAAACTCAGGAGCCAAATAATTGAAGAGAATACAACAATTTGAATACAGATTTGAAATGACGTAGATATAATATTTACACTATGATTCAGAAGCACGATAACATGTTTTCGCTATGGATCGACATTGTTTTTATGAACGACTAATTACGCCGAAAGGCGTACACCTATTGACAATGGGCAGATTTAATAGGCGTTTAGTGCTTAATAAGTTTTTTATGGACATGATTAAATATGGCTGGAATATTCTTAGTAGTCACACAAAATAAATGGTTGTGATTTCAATCATTAACTTCCTAGCTATTATAAAGACATGCGTTTATGTGTTTACTTTTTTACATTTACCTAATCATATTTAAAAATTACTTTGATAGCTAACTAATTACCACGTAAATGATTAACATAAATTAAAATATTAACACCAGATAAATGAAGCGCAACCTTTTCTTTGTTAATCAATAATAAAATTTAATATATTCTTTTAAGGATTCTTTTCATCTTATCAACCTTTCAACGTTGATCAACCATAATTATGTGGTTGTGCTAGTCTACTATATGTGGATATCAACGGGGGAATACAGATCGAATTTGGAATCCTCTCTCTTCTAAGAAAATTGAGGAAGAGGATTTTTGTTTCTCTCACCGAGGAGCAAGAACGAATGAGAATTATGTAGACTGAGAGAAGAAATTATAATTCAAAACCCGATTTTCGGTTATGAAGATTTGGTCATATCATACACGTGGAGAAAGAGGAGATTGGACTGGAAGCAATTGGTTTTGGATAGCCTTTGGAGCAAATGAACTTCAAGGGATTTAATGATGTGAATCAGTGGTTCAACATGGAGATCAATGCAGTGTTTCAATAATTGTGAGGCTTCGACTACAACTTTACGATGAGGGTTTGGCTCTATTTGATTGTTTTGGGGTGTTTTACATCATTCTTGGATTTTATGTTGTAATACACATGGTGTGTCGTAACATTTGTTGGATTTTATGATGTAATGCACCATTTGTTAAAAATGGAGGCACATCGTAGTTCGACTTTCAGCGTTTACAAACACCCAACACAAACAAATAAACTCCGCTAAACTCTGTGCACTAAATAAAATCTGCGCAGTAAGTAAAGTTCGCGCAATAAATAAAATGTGTGCACTAAATAAGCTTTGCGCAGTAAATAAACTCCGCGCAATAAATAAAATGCGTGCACTAAATAAACTCCACGTAAATATGGGACCAAGTTCGCAGTCGGTAAAATTAAATAATTACTGCGTTTAATCAAATTAAAACAATATGGCAAATGCGATCAAGGAACCAAATGAGTTTACAAACTCAAATAAAATAAAAAAACAAAGTATTAATGGAGAGAACACCTCTGAATACACAATAACAAATTCGATTCAAAAATATTTTCAGAATTGATCATATATCATTACAATCCGTTTCAAGTATATATACAAACAAAAATGTCTCTTCAATCTTATAAAAAGATTAATCAAGGAGGTGATGGTGTCTCGTGGCCTACAAAGGTTAAGGAGGCCACCGTTTAAGTTATGTAAGACAAAATTGTAATCGTTGGTTAATTCTCGAGTCTTGAAAGGTCAAGACGGCCACCGATTCACCGTTTGCACAGGGGTGGTGAAATGATTACATCCTAACACACTCCCTCTTAATCATTTCAGAGCAAAACGAACCAAAAATATGTAAAACAAAATTGTTGTAAACAATGCATTACAGCTTGCAGACCCCAATATTTCTTCTATGGATTTTAAATAATTCATTTCCCAAAGGCTTCGTAAATATGTCTGCAAATTGTTCTTCAGATCTGCGGAACTAAACAGAAATTTCTTTGCCATTTACCAATCCTCGAATGAAATGATACCTTGTATCAATGTGCTTACTCTGTTTGTGAAAGACGTGATTCTTTGACAGTGCAATGGCAGATTTATTATCACAGACAATTTGGGTTGCATCATTCTGGTTATGCAACAATTCATTCAAGACCCTTCTCAGCCATACAGCTTGACATGCAGCTGTAGTTGTTGAACATACTCTGCCTCAGTAGAAGATACAGCCACAATGAGTTGTTTCTTTGATGCCCATGCCACTGCTCCAGATCCAAAACTGAACACATACGCAGATGTGTTTTTCCTGTCATCAATGGAACCTGCAAAATCACTATCAGTATATCCGATCAGCTCAAAGTTTAAACTTTATGTGTATCGAATACCAAAATCAGTTGTTTCAGCAACATATCTCAGGATCCTCTTTCCTGCTTGCCAATGAGTACTCTTCGGAGTCTCCATGAATCTCGAAATCAAACTTACAACAAACATGATATTAGGTCTGGTTGTTATTAAGTACATAAGTCTTCCAACCAGCCTCTTATACAGATTTGGATCAACATATGATCCCTCATCATACTTGTTAAGTTTAATACTAGTTGCCATTGGTGTTGTAGTTGGCTTGCAATTCAGCATTCTAAACCTTTTCAATACTTCATTTTCATAGTTAGTTTGAAAAATGAAAATGCCATCATCAGATTGATCCACTTCAATTCCAAGAAAATACTCCATCAATCCTAAATCAGTCATCTCAAACTCTTTTTTCATGACATTTTTAAAATCATCTATAGATAGATCTCCAGTAAAAATCAGGTCATCAACATACAAACAGACAATCAAAATTTTACCTTCCTGGTTTATCTTTGTATACAGAGTTGGTTCACTTGGACTTCTACTAAATCCAACACTGATCAGGTATTCATCAATCCTGCTATACCAAACTCTGGATGCCTGCTTCAATCCATATAAAGCTTTCCTTAACTTGTAAACTTTATCTCTATGTTTATTAATCTCATAACATGGAGGTTGTCTTACATAAACCTCTTCTTCCAAATATCCATTCAAGAATGCAGACTTGACGTCCATCTGATGCATGATCCATCTATTCTGAGATGCAATAGCTAATACCATCCTCACAGTGTCAATTCTTGCTACATGAGCAAATGTTTCATTGTAATCAATACCGAGTTGTTGACTAAACCTCTAACCTACAAGTCTTGCCTTGTACTTTTCAACTTCACCATCTGCATTCAACTTAGTCTTATAAACCCACTTAACACCAATACTGTTCTTACCTTGAGGTAAATCTACAAGATCTCAAGTGTTATTTCTTTCAATGGAATCAATCTCCTCATCCATTGCTTTTATCCAGACATCCTCTTTAGCAGCTTCATCAAAACTTACAGGATCACATGCCATTAATGCAAAATTTGAAATATGATCTACTTCTTCATTCTGATCATACAATTCTCTTAAGCTTCTAGTCTTTTGTCCTTTAAATATGTTTCTTAATGAAGCTAAAGTGGGATTTCATTCACTACTTACCTGTGAATCTGATTGATGTCTACCATGTCCAGATGGCTCACCATGCTCATGAGTTCTGGGCTTTCTAAATTGAGATGGGATGATATCTGGTGCTTCCCTTGTAGGACTTCTCGCTGCAGGTGTATTTTCATGTGGAACCATATGTCCATCTCCTTCAGCCTGCTCAGCTCCATCATCATCTTCATGGGGTAACACATCTCCCTATAAAATTATTTGTCAATACTTCCATCCCAAGCTTCATCTTCTTTAAATTGAACATCTCTATTGAAAACATATTTTTGGGTGGTGGGATTGTAGAGTTTATATGCCCTAGACTCTTCACTATATCCAACAAAGATACATCTCTCGCTTTTGTCATCCAACTTCCTCCTCATTTTTGCAGGTACCTGCGCAAATGCAACACATCCAAAAATTCTTAAATGGGAAACATTGCAAGGCTTACCATCCCAGGCTTCCTGAGGTACACGATTCCTCACGGTCTTGGTTGGACTTCTATTCAAGATAAAAAAAAAAAGAACCGCATCTCCCCAATATTCATTTGAAAGATGCTTCTCTTTCAACATGCTTCATGCCATATCCATGATGGTCTGATTCTTCCTCTCAACCACTCCATTCTGCTATGGAGTATATCGAGTAGTAAACTGCCTTTTAATTCCATGAAGATCACAAAATTCAATGAATTCATTAAGTTTGTACTCACCTCCTCTTTCAGACCTGAGGATCTTAATGGTTTGACCACTCTCATTCTCAACCATAGACTTAAACCTCTTGAAAACTTCAGAGGCTTCAGATTTCTGCTTTAGCAAATACAACCAAGTCTTCCTACTGAAATCATCAATAAAAGTCATAAAATAAACACAGCTAGTTAAAGAAGGTGTTTGCATAGGTATACATAAATCTGTGTGGACAATTTCCAATGGACCTTTTTCTCTGTAAGAAACACTGATAACAAATTTCTCTCTGTGATGTTTTCCAAGTATACATCTCTCACAAGAAATTGCAGGTTGTTGAATACATGGAAACCCCTTTACCATCTACTTTTTCTGTAATAGATCTAAGCCACCAAAATGTAAATGACCATATCTAAAATGCCATAGCCAAGATTCATCTAAAATTCCATCTTTATAAGCATTCAAAGAACCACTTAAATCATTTCTCATAACAAGTGGGAACATTCTATTCTTGGTCATCTCTACTCTTGCAATCAATTGTTTGTTGGGTAATTTATCATAGATTGTACATACCTTGTTCTTGAAGAACACTCTGTACTTTTTCTCCATCAGTTGTCCAACACTAATAAGATTTCATTTTAGACCAGGCACAAAATAAACATCATCAATATTTTTTTTCTGATTATCCTTAGTGTAAACTGGAACTACACCTTTACCATTAACTGCAACCTTACAGTCATTTCCTAGTTTTACTTCAGACTGAATACTATTGTCAATAAATGAAAACAAATCCTTATTACCAGTCATGCAGTTACTGCAACCACTATCCAAAAACCAAATATCATTTTCACTTTCCTGAGTGACATTACAGGTCAAAAACATAGGATTTTGATGATCCTCAGACTCATTTGTAATATGTGTAGACTGCTTTCCAGCATTTGCTTGTTTCTTCCAACATTTGTTAGCAAAATGCCCAAACTTCTTACAATAATAACATTGTACTTTAGTTTTATCATACCTCCAATTTTCTTGCTGCCAAGGTTTGTTATTGCTCCCTCTTAAATTATGAGGATTCTGATGGGACCTCTGCTCAGACTCTGATTCAGCTCTATTGTCCCTTCGACCAGAAAATCAACCTCCTCTTCCATGATTATAAAACCTTCCTCTGCCTCTGGTAACATGCAGTTGGTATTTGAAAGGATGCTCCATGGATCCTTCTTCATATCTAGATATCCTAGATTCATGAGCAACAAGAGAAATAGTTAATTCATTAATTTGCATTAGACTTAAATCCTTAAATTCCTCTATGGGTACCAGAACAGGTTCAAACTTCTTGGGCAAACTTCTCAGCACTTTCTCAATAACTCTTTTATTCACAACATCATCTCCATACTGTCTGAGTTGGTTCACAACACTCATCACTTGAGTCATGAAAGTATCAACACTTTCATTATCCTTCATCTTTAGATTTTCAAAGTCCCTTCTTAAATTCTGCAACTTGACTGTCTTCACCTTGGACACACCTTGATAACTAGTTTCAAGAATGTCCCAAGCCATCTTCGAAGATGCAGCACTTGAAATCTTCGTAAAAATGGATTCATTTAATCCTTGTTGGATTAATCCAAGAGATTTATTATCCTTCTTTCTATTTTCCTTCAATAAAACACGGTCAGCATTAGATAGAGCCAAATTTGCCACAGCATCAGCTGGCTCGACATAACCATCAATAACATAAGTCCACAAATACTGAGAACGCAAAATCATCCTCATCCGAATATACCAAGATTCATATGTCTTCTTACTCAGAATAGGAACCTGAATCTGAGAAGAGATACTACCAGATGCAACGATTTATAAAAATTTGAAAGAAATCAAATAAACCTTCACGCAGAAAAATTGGAAAGTGAGATTGGGCACCAACAGGAATTATCTGCGCTGAAATGAGAAACTGACAGGTTGCTCTATAGGATAGACTGGAAGCTCTGATACCAAATGTAAAAAATGGAGGCATGTCACAGTTTGGCTTTCGGCGTTTACAAACACCAAACACAAACAAATAAACTCTGCACAGTAAATAAACTCCGCGCACTAAATAAAATCCACGCAGTAAGTAAAGTCTGTGCAATAAATAAAGTGCATGCACTAAATAAACTTCACGTAGTAAATAAACTCCGTGCAATAAATAAAATGTGTGCACTAAATAAACTCCACGTAAATATGGGACCAAGTTCGCAATCGGTAAAATTAAATAATTACTTTGTTTAATCAAATTAAACAATATGGCGAATGTGATCAAGGAACCAAATGAGTTTACAAACTCAAATAAATAAAAAAACAAAGTATTAACGGAGAGAACACCTCCGAATACACAATAACAACTTCGATTCAAAAATATTTTCAGAATTGATCATATATCATTACAATCCATTTCAGGTATATATACAAACAAAAATTCCTCTTCAATCTTATAAAAAGATTAATCAAGGCAGTGATGGTGTCTTGTGGCCTGCCAAGGTTATGGCGGCCACTGTTTAAGTTATGTAAGACAAAATTGTAATCAGTGGTTAATTCTCGAGTCTTGAAAGGTCAAGACGGCCACTGATTCACCGTTTGCACAGGGGCAATGAAATGATTACATCCTAACACCATTTGCACTGGTCCAAGCCTCTTCTCGTGCCCTCCCACCAACATTTTCTGCACTATGAACGATTTAGATCAGTGGGTTTGTAAATTTGTACTTTATCTCTCCCCTAATGAGTGATCACTTTGGGGCCTCTCTCATAGGGATCTACCAACCACCATATTCGGTCTATGCACTCAAGTATCAAAAAGAGATTACCAACAAGCCTCAGAAATCGTTCTAAAGGATTCCATTGTATATAGCCATCTTCGTCGATTCCCATAAATGGGCACGTTATATATGACAATGTATGTATACTAGTGTGAGATGTTTTGATGGAGAATCCTTCACCATTTATCGATTTACACTTTCTAGAGAAGTCATGCCCTAGTCTATTTTGTTGTCTTCTCTACCATGCTCCACCTCTGGGTCCTTTTAATGGTGGTAGTTGTTAGGCTCCAATCTACTGATATAAATTAGAGTGCAAATGATTGTCAATCCGATGTTTGTAAGACTTAGACGCACATCCAAAATATATGGATTTAGGGATAACTTTTATTCTTTAATGGGAATAAACCAAAACCTATTCTAAGAGTTGAATATGGAAGAGATGCTAAGCTTCTGTTCAGAAGTCCTATTCATAGATCTCATAACAATAATCAACAATTGTTTTCCTAAAGAGTAGCAACAGTAAGCATTCAAGAGATATTCAAACTAGTTCTAAGGCTTATCAATGCTAGAAAGACAAAATTCTTATTCAAGAGATGCATTCATTGTCTTCTTTCATTCATTAGCAATTATCATCAATTCTTATTAAATCCAAAAGTACTGAAAGTGTAAATAACTCAAAAAGCATTCATGATTATCCTAATGCTTGAAAGCAAACTACACATTGAATTCTTATTCAAGAAATCATTCACAACATGAGTAAGGCTTAGAAACATTAAGCATTATACTTAACTATGGAATTCATATAACTACAGCAAAGAATAAACTCATCTACAGCAAGATCTAATCTAAAACATGTATCAAAGATTACTTGAAAAGAACATAAAGGAAGAGTGTACTAGTTTGGCAAAGGGGGCCCTCCAATGCTTCACTTGTACACTTGAGTTGTCTCAGCTAAGAAAGAGCTCCAACAGCATTCACATCATCATATCATAGGCATTATAAAGAACAAAATGCAGAACTGATCTTAAGATTGCAAATTCCAAAGTTTCTTCATTCACATTCAAGGTTGTCATACTAGTCTATGCTTTAGAGTACTTATACAAGAGTTTTAAAACTAAAAATGCTAATAAATCTCCTAAAGATCATGATCAAATCCAAAATATATTCTAGGAAGGTTGAATGCCCCCTTCAGATCCATAATATATGACCAAATCCCACGAAAATCCAAAACTATCCATGATTTAAGGCTAAAACAAGGTATTTCTCCTGAAGTGGCCCTGCTTGACCAGTGTTGACCAGACACCTCGAAGGCTCAGATCTCGAAGCTGACATCTCATCATCCATCTTTGTACATCAAGGATCATGACCCAAGTCTCAGATTTCGCCCAAGTGTCCTACAGGTACACAAACCCAGGAGGAATTACGGGATTTAGTCAAATCCTGTAATTTCTGATAAATTTTCAATTTTAATGCCAAAAATTAGAAAACTCAATTCTTAAGCCAAAGAATGATAAATATACCTTGCATAAGCTGTTTTATGGAAAATATGGAATGAAATGGAGGCAAAATGGATGGTTATAGAGGCAAAAGTGTAGTTTATAGAGTAAAAAGGAAGCATAAAAATGTACTCAACAGTAGCATTACATTACTGACTACATATGAAAAGTTTGGCAATCCTTGAGTAAAAGATATATGTCGAGTTTAGTAATCCTTGAGTAAAAAACATCATTGTTGAGTTTTGATATCATTGAATCTAGGAGTTGGTCCTATTATAAATGATAAAGAGATAAAGGTAGTCATAATTTTTCAAAAGCTTCAAACTTATTCTTGTCATATTGCTGATAACAATATTAAAATGGTGAACATAAAGGGGGCAAAGGAATGGTTGTAGAAACATTGAATGAATAATTTTTGGACTCTCAGTCTTCGCTGAACAAGATAAAGTGATAGTGTTTGTTGAAAATAAGATAAGCATGCAATCTTTTTGTTTTCATGCTCCTCTTCTAAATAGCTTTGTAAGATGTGTTGATGAAGAACAAGCCCACAAATTGTAGAATAATTTGTGGTACATTCATGCTCCTCTTCTAAATAGCTTTGTAAAATGTGATGATAAAGAACAAGCCCACAAATTGTAGAATAATTTGTGGTACAGTTTTAATGGAAAGTGGCAGTTGGATCCAATGAATGAATTTTATTGTTTTTATTATAAGTTTACAAATTAGAATGAAGGATATACTAGGTTTATAGGGTTGTTTTTTAATATGAGAAATTCTCTTCGTTGTGAAGAAGTATATACTTCAATGAAAATGAGCAAACAAATGTAGCAAGGATGACCATGTTTTCACAACCTGTGTATGTTGTAGTTTTAGAGGATGTTCTTCACCATGTTGGGTATGTGTTATATTCTTTGAATGTGTGTTGGGTGGTGTGTCGGATTTGACGATAGGGTCTGGCGATCCCACCATCTATCACTCTTTGTGTACATGTGTGTCGGGTGATTTTTTGTGGGGCAGGTCGTAGGATTGCCCCCCCCTCCAATGTGAAGTTTTTCCATTTTAGCATTTTTCGCTATTTTTAATAGTTTTCTAAATTAATCCTGGATTAAGGGATTAGGGTTTTGGTAGTTGTGGAATACCTAAAATATTGTATATATTGTATTGTGAATGATGAAATTAATGCAATGAAGAGTTGAGAAGTGCAACACCAAGGAAGGTTGGTTTTCTCTCGATCAAGCGTTTCTAGCGTAAATCTCTATGTACTGTGTGTATGACCTATTGGAACAAATATTGAAATTTTGGCTTTCAGTCACTTAGGAGGGAAAAATTTATAGTGTTTAGCTACCGAAAGTGCAGACTTTTGGTAGCTTAAATCTCATTTTTCATACGCCCTTAGCTGCCGAAAGTGTAGATGTGTTTTTACCCATAAATCAAGTCACGAGGAGGTACTAAAAGAATGTAATAAACAGCAATAAAAT
This sequence comes from Picea glauca, assembly GCA_000966675.3. NCBI lineage: Eukaryota > Viridiplantae > Streptophyta > Pinopsida > Pinales > Pinaceae > Picea > Picea glauca. The sequence continues at coordinate 42,219 of JZKD02S1725898.1, forward strand.
CTCTATAACAAGGTTTTACATAAATGCCACGCCACCATTTCGGGTTTTCGGCAGTCGGGGGTTTGGCCGACATAAGATTTTGACCATTGCTCCATTTCCCCGAAACCATAGATGATTTTAGGGGCGAAATTTCTCTCATGGGCAAAATTTAGGGGCTTCCAATTTTTTATTGGGCGAATTTTTTGTATTAAAGTGATTTTTTAAAACTTATATCATTAGCCCGTAATTTATTTTAGGGGAAAAATCGTGTACAGGGTTAKCCCTTGTTTTTAGGAGAGATTGAGGAAAAAAAATTATATTTCGCCCCTGCAATTTGGAGGGACAAGCTTCCATTAGCCAAATTTCTAGAAGTATGGGAATTTTTGATAGCTTCTTCACCCACCCATTTGGTAAAATCGGGGTTTATGGTTTAATTCGCCCAGATTTTGTGGTATGGGCACTGGGTAGCTACATTTTGGCCCTCGCACCTAGTATAAATTGTATGGGATCTACCCAGTGCCCAAGTTTAAAATCATAGCTTTGTTACTTGTCTGGTTCATTTGTGAGAACTACAGAGTTCACTATCTAGTGACCATCCCGAAAATATCTAATTCCCCAAGGCCTGGTTTACA
>JZKD02S1725898.1:65796-76445 GCA_000966675.3 Picea glauca
GTGCTAGAGAAACCAGAGAGTTGGAGCTCTCAAAAAAGTTGCAGCTTGTAAAACAGAGGTAGCAGCCTCACATTGAGTTGGTGCTCAATTGTAAATGATGTACAGAACAGAAAAATACTGCCTATCATTTCGAAGAAGAAGAGGTTTTCCCCCTTTATGGGTTTCCTCGTGAAAATCTGTCTCTGTGTGTATTTCATGTGTGACTGATGATCTTTACTCTTACTGTTCATATGTTGTATGATGGTTGATGACACATGAAGAAATCTTAATAATTATTTAAAAGGTATAAAATTGGTTAAGCTTATAAACAACTGATTCACCCCCCCCTCTCAGTTGTTTTAGTATTTCCAACATGACTAGGATGGTCCTTTCATCCCATGGAGGCAGATGAGATAGATTTAGCTTTAATCTTGGCAAATGATGATTTGTGGAGCCAAGAGGGTATTTACAAGACTTACGAGGTGTACCATGCAAATCTTAGAGCGTACCAGAGAAAATATTGTATTCTGGAGCCTCTATTAAATTCTTTCTGGCAGGAAAACAATGCTCGGAGATCCTAGTCGACAAGTGTCGATTCGGATGGTTGATCGGTGAACACGAGGTCCATTGGGATCATTGACCATCTCTTCAATCTGGAGGTGATGAGAGGCTTTGTTTTTCCATTTACACCAACTGATCAACAACGCTCTGGTTCTTCCTCCCCACGGGCTTCAGGTGGTGGGAATAACTGTGAGGCGAAGTGTAGGCTTTCTGTGGATGTTGTGGGAGGGTCAAAGGGGCTTATAGATCTTAAGGAAGGTGAGTCGAGATTAAGGTTTTTTCGTCCAAAGGAGGGATTCCTGTCTAATACTGATACTCGAAGGTCTGTGGGAGAGGTGAAGAAAACTTGCATTTTAAAGGTGTGGAAAGTTAGAAAATAGAAGGAAGTGATGGTTCTGGGTTGAGATATTGGCCTGCTGGAACCAACTTCACTCTTCTTGAGAGCTTTGGTGGGCCGATTTAGTTACTGGGCAATGTCACCAAAGGATATTTACAAGTGGGTTGAAGAAAATTGGGGCACCGTTCTGGGCTACTCACCATAAGTCTTTGTATTGGTTAAAGGGCGGTATTGCTTCAAGTTTAAAGACTTGGTGGATGCAGAGGCGATACTGGAAAGGGTATGGTTGTATAACTCCAAGAGTTTAATGTTGAAGCGTTGGACTCACCTATTCAATCTAGAGAAGGAACACTTTCGTTTCCAACACATCTAGGTATTACTTCCAGGGTGCCCACTATCCTTCTGGAACCTGGAGGATTTCAAGGAAATTGGTGACACTTTGGGAAAATTATTGTACGTTGACCCGCGGGTACTTGCAAGCCAAGACAGGAAGATAGGTAGAATTCTGGGCAAATTTGAGCTGCAACAAGGTTTACCAACAAAATTGGAAATTGACTGGCACAGATGTATTTACTAACAAATATTAGACTACCTAGGGATACCTTTTACGTGTTCAACTTGTAAGGAAGCAGGTCATCTGAAACATTCCTGTCCCAAGTTCCTAAAGAAACTGCCTCCATTTTGTCTTGGTTCATAGGATAGTTTGTAGTTGGATTCGCACCGACCAACTTTTCTTTCTACCATAAATGATGAAGAAAATACCTCGACCTCGTTGGATCTAGATAGAGAACCTTTACTTGGTAAGTTAAAAACACTTAGCCCAATCATTTTTTCCTCACTGTCTTTATGTGATTTAAATTATCTGCGGGGAAAATGTGTGGAAAACTCCCCCTCGGTGTCTACTCCTATTGTTACTAAAGGGCCAGGTTACTCTCCTCTGTCCTTAGAAGAAAACTTGGGTTCGCAAGAGCCTGATTGTGAAAGGATTGTAAAGGAGGTTTTAGAAACCCGTCACAGGGTAGGCTCTTCCTTGGGGAGCACGAGAAGGGTTTTGGAAGGGACTGTTCCTGGTAATGAGAACTCTCTCGTCAAGCCTTTTGATTTAAACTTGGGTGGTAGGGATGTTTGTATTTCTCCTAAGCATCCGAAGTATGTTTCAGAGACCCGGGAGGTTAAATGGAAATTGGGTTCTAATAGGCAAGATTTTATCCTAGGCCTCTTGGTTGAGAATTCTCCACATTTTTATTATGACACCTTAACCAGTGGGGAAGAAGAGGTCCTTGTGGAATCCCATAATGGAGACACTCAGAAAGAACCTTTTGTACAAAGTGTGATTGATGATTCCTTAGTAAACTTTATTCCCTCATACGAAGAGGTCCTAAATTGTAACCCCCTTCAGGTATACTTGGGGGGAGAAAACTTGCCTATGAATTTTGTTAAGGATAAAAAGGCTGAGAAAATGAGAGATGATATAGTCTGTAGCTCTGTGGGTGATTCAACACTTTTGAAAGGAGCTGTGTTTGGAGGTCTGGAAAAGGATTTTTCCCCGCTAAAAATGAGAAGCGCTAGGAAGTTAGGAAAGGAGAAGGAAAATACTGCCATAATGGGCTTACAAGTTGTGGAAGGTCCAAGGGCGCTTAGAGCTCAAAAATCCCTAGCAAGGGTTAAAAAATTATAGTGGTGTCAGTAAATGTAAGAGGAGTCGGGGTTGCTCCCAAGTACTTAGCCCTCAAACAATTCTTAGATCTAGTAAAACCTGGCATACTTTTTATTCAAGAAACTTTGGTTAGTGAACACAAAGCGAGGGAATTTTTTGCAAAACTCTTACCCATGTGGAAATTATGTGGGGTAGATTCGATAGGCTTATTGGGAGGGTTGTTATCTGCATGGAACCCGAGGAGAGATGATCTTTCTGCTTTTCTGAATCCTACAGAGATTTTATTGGAAGGAATTGTAAAGGATTTAAACAAAAGTCTGAAGTTGATATATTGCTACAACCCATATAAAGAGGTATGGGATACTTAAAGACCACGACATAATTTTCGGAGGCGATTTAAATTTTACCATTTCAAATAGAGAAGTGTGGGGCCCCCACACTATATCTAATCCAATGAATTCATACTTTAGCCAACTGATTCAAGAAGAAGGTCTAGTCGACGTTGAACCGGTAAAGTTCCTCCCTACTTGGAGGAATGGAAGAGGTGAATAGGATTACATTACTAATAGATTGGACCATTTTTTAATAAATGAGGAACTTTCATTATCAAGACTATGATACAGATCTTGGGTGGGAAATTTTAAGATCTCCAATCACACTCCAGTGATATTGCATTTGGAACAAGAGAAGGAAAAGTTCAACTATCCTTTTAAATTCAATTCTGTCTGGTTGGATGAACCAGATTTGTAAATTTAGTGAGATCGACTTGGAACGGGCTTTTGGATACAAAGGATATTAACCCAATGGACTCCATTGTACAAAAACTAAAATTACTTAGTTTGTGGTCATTAAGTGGGAGAGAAATAAAAAAACACTTGGCAAAGGAGGAATTAAATCAACTAGAAACAGACTTAGATGTCCTTTATTCTACATTTCCTGAGGTTTTGAGAAGGATGACGAAAAAATATTGGTCCTAGAGAAAGAAAAGAGAAAATGGTTCCTATTAAAGTAGGAGGAGGAAACTTGGCGACAAAAGAGTAGGATAAATTGGCTTGTTTCAAGAGCCAGGAACATATAGTTTTTCCATGTGTATGCAAGTTTTAAAAAACAGTCCAATGTTATCTGGGATATTATAAAGGAGGATGGATCCAAAATTACAAGCCAACATGCCTTACAAAAGGAAGCCATCAGATACTTTCATAACATCTTTAAAACTCAGGAGAATCTCTCTATTTCAAACCAAATGGCAGTTATTAGTGCTTATCTCTCCCCCAACAACTAATCACTTTGGCACCTCTCTCATATGGATTTACCAACCACCATATTCGGTCTATGCACTCAAGTATCAAAAAGAGATTACCAACAAGCCTTGAAAATTGTTCTAAAGAATTCCATTGTATATAGCCATCTTCGTCAATTCCCATAAATGGGCATGTTATATATGACAATGTATGTATACTAGTGTGAGATGTTTTGATGGAGAATCCTTCACCATTTATTGATTTACACTTTCTAGAGAATTCATGCCCTAGTCTATTTTGTTGTCTTCTCTACCACGCTCCACCTCCGGGTCCTTTTAATGGTGGTAGCTTTACATTACTAACTACATATGACAAGTTTGGCAATCCTTGAGTAAAAGACATATGACAAGTTTAGTAATCCTTGAGTAAAAAACATCATTGTTGAGTTTTGATATCATTGAATCTAGGAGTTGCTCCTACTATAAATGATAAAGAGATAAAGGTAGTCAGAATTTTTCAAAAGCTTCAAACTTATTCTTGTCATATTGTTGATAACAATATTAAAATGGTGAACATAAAGGGGGCAAAGAAATGGTTGTAGAAACATTGAATGAAGAATTTTTGGACTCTCCGTCTTCGTTGAAGAAGATAAAGTGATAGTGTTTGTTGAAAATAAGATAAGCATGCAATCTTTTTTTTCATGCTCCTCTTCTAAATAGCTTTGTAAGATATGATGATGAAGAACAAGCCCACAAATTGTAGAATAATTTGTGGTATAGTCATGCTCCTCTTCTAAATAGCTTTGTAAGATGTGATGATGAAGAACAAGCCGACAAATTACAAAATAATTTGTGGTACAATTTTAATGGAAAGTGGCAATTGGATCCAATGAATGAATTTTATTGTTTTTATTATAAGTTTACAAATTAGAATGAAAGATATACTAGGTTTATAAGGTTGTTTTCTAATATGAGGAATTCTCTTCGTTGTGAAGAAGTATATACTTCAATGAAAATGAGCCAACAAATGTAGCAAGGATGACCATGTTTTCACAACCTATGTATGTTGTAGTTTTAGAGGATCTTCTTCACCATGTTGGGTATGTGTTATATTCTTTGAATGTGTGTGGGGTGGTGTGTCGAATTTGATGATAGGGTCTGACGATCCCAACATCTATCGCTCTTTGTGTACGTGTGTGTTGGGTTCTTTTTTGTGGGGGAGGTCGTAGGATTGGCCCCCCCTCCGATGTGAATTTTTTCCATTTTAGCATTTTTCGCTATTTTTAATAGTTTTCTAAATTAATCCTGGATTAAGGGATTAGGGTTTTGGTAGTTGTGGAATACCTAAAATATTGTATATATTTTATTGTGAATGGTGAAATTAATGCAATGAAGAGTTGAGAAGTGTGACACCAAGGAAGGTTGGTTTTCTCCCGATCAAGCGTTTCCAGCGTAAATCTCTATGTACTATGTGTATGACCCATTAATTAATTTATCTTTTTTTTAAGAATCTTTATGCATTGCTTTAGTTTACAGGTTTAAAACTTACACACCATATGTCAAGCACAAAAATATGTGATTTTTTTGATATTTGGATGAACTTGGTTATAAAAAATGTAGTGTGATGACACCATAAGAAGATATGTTCATATTTTAGAAACATATTGACTGAGATACCGATTTCTCTATGGTAGTAGTTCAACATTTCCTTATTCTAGTGAAGAACCAAGCCTTGGGGTAAATCTTATGGGTTTTGTAAAATATTTGCTTAGCTTCACTAGCTTTATGACTACTTTTAGTCCATTATATTTTGATGACTTAAATTCGGGTAAATATGGGCCTATACATAAATAAGCCCATTTTTTAACACTAGTTCAATTTCTGTAAAAAGATTTGTGGTTTTTGTGGTAACAAAACAAGGAAGAGATATTGGTTTTCAAATAAAATGTGAATCAAATGACTTCATACCGAAAAGAGAAAATTCGTGAAGGTCTTAACAAGAGCAAGTTTTATAGTCAAAGGTTGTTAGAAAAGAGGCATTGGTTCAAAGAAGAATGACTCCATGCCCAAAGGATAGAATGCACAAGTCTATGGTTCTTGACACCTCATAAGGAAGTGTTATCCCCTAGTGGAGCCAGATGTTGTAACTCCAAATTAACCCATTTAAATTGTATGCTACCAAAATAAATTCAAAGCAAAAGCATAATAACATCGCTTAACGTAATGATGTAATATATCAAACTCTTCCTACTTCATAAATTACCCATACTTTTTTCTTTGAACATTATCTGGTTGACTTGGTTATCCAAGTTTATTTTTGGAGTCAGCCATCCTTTCATACAACGTTGAAAAATTATGCCCTTATCCATCCTAATTATATTTTCCTACTATTTATGAAATACTTCACATCTCAATATAATTTTGTTTTAAATAACCAAACTTTGGAAAAATATACCCTTATCCATTATATCATAGTCCTAATTATATTTACCTAAAACTATTTATGAAATACTTTCCATATCAATGTAATTTTGTTTTAGATCATTTCAAACTTCTCACTTTCCCAAAAGCTTAATCCAAACTCTCTTTTTTAAATACTTAAGGCCAAGCTTTGTCAAAACTTTTTCATGTCATTGTTTTCAGGATTATTACAAAGTCACATTGATAACATATTAAACACCTTCTTGTAAATTCAAAGTGGATTACATGGTGCTTGATAGTGGTTTTGTGAGTCCTTTAAATGGTCTCGTAATACACTTGTTGTTGCCATGTGTTACTAAAGTGGTTTCCATTTTTTTTTGAAGCAAGTGGTCATTTGGGATCTAAACCTGGGTAGGCGAGCTCTGAGAAGTCAGTTGGAGGTGGAACCATAGATGGGTCGCGGTGGAACCCTAGATGGGCCAAGGTCTAGAGTACCAGACCTACACAGTAGACTAGATGGGACTTAGGTGGTTTCGGGAGGGGAGCCGGTAAGCTGACAAGAGGATCCCTGCTGCGGGAAGACGAGTGGGTTTTCGTACCTGGGTAGGCGAGCTCTTTCATGTTATGACTGACTATGATGGTCCTTTCATCCCATGGAGGCAGATGAGATAGATTTAGCTTTAATCTTGGCAAACGATGATTTGTGGAGCCAAGAGGGTATTTACAAGACTAACGAGGCATACCGTGCAGATCTTAGAGCGTACCGGAGAAAATATTTTATTTCAGAGCCTCTATTAAATTCTTTCTGGCAGGACAACAACGCTCGGAGATCCTAGTCGATAGGTGTTGATTCGGATGGACGATTGGTGGACACGAGGTCCATCGGGATCATTGACCATCTCTTCAATTTGGAGGTGACGAGAGGCTTTGTTTTTCCATTTACACCAAGTGATCAACAATGCTCTGGTTCTTCCTCCCCACGAGCTTCAGGTGGTGGAAATAATTGTGAGGCGAAGTGTAGGCTTTCTATGGATGTTGTGGGAGGGTCAAAGGGGCTTATAGATCTTAAGGAAGGTGAGTCGAGATTAAAGGGTTTTCATCCAAAGGAGGGCTTCTTATCTAAGACTGATACTCAAAGGTATGTGGGAGAGGTGAAGAAAACTTGTGTTTTAAAGGCGTGGAAAGTTAGAAAACAGAAGGAAGTGATGGTTTTGGGTCGAGATATTTGCCTGTTGGAACCAACTTCACTCTCCTTGAGAGCTTTGGTGGGCTGGTTTAGTTACTAGGTGATGTCGCCTAAGGATATTTACAGGTGGGTTGAAGAAAACTAGGGCACCGTTCTGGGCTACTCACCAGAAGTATTTGTATTGGTTAAAGGGTGGTACTGCTTCAAGTTTAAAGACTTGGTGGATGCAGAGGCGATACTGGCAAGGGTCTGGTTGTATAAATCTTGGAGTTTAATGTTGAAGTGTTGGACTCACCTTTTTAATCTAGATAAGGAACACTTTTGTTTCCAACACATCTAGGTATTACTTCCAGGATGCCCACTATCCTTCTAGAACCTAGAGGATTTCAAGGCATTTGGCGACACTTTGGGAAAATTCTTGTCCGTTGACCCGCAGGTACTTGTAGGCCAGGACAGGCGGATAGGTAGAATTCTGGTCGAATTTGACCTGCAACAAGGTTTACCAATAGAATTTGAAATTGACTGGAGCAGATGTATTTACCAACAAAGATTGGACTACCTAGGGATACCTTTTACATGTTCGACTTGTAAGGAAATAGGTCATCTGAAACATTCCTATCCCGGGTTCCTGAAGAAACTGCCTCATTTTTGTCTTTGTTGGTAGGATAGTTTGGAGTTGGATTCACACCGACCAACTTTTTTTTCTTCCATAAACAATGAAGAAAATACCTCGACCTCGTTGGATCTGGATAGCGAAACTTTACTTGGTAAGTTAAAAACACTTAGGCCAATCCTTTTTTCCTCACTGTCTTTATGTGATTTAAATTATCTATGGGGAAAATGTGTGGAAAACTCCCCCTCGGTGTCTAATTCTGTTGTGACTAAAGGGATAGGTTACTATCCTCTTTCCTTAGAAGAAAACTTGGGTTCACGGGAGCCTGATCATGAGGGGATTATAAAGGAGGTTTTAGAAACCCATCATAGGGTAGGCTCTTCCTTAGGGAGCACAAGAAGGGTTTTGGAAGGGACTGTTCCTGGTAATGAGAACTCTCTCGTCGAGCCTTTTGATTTCAACTCTGGTGATAGGGATGTTTGTATTTCTCCTAAGCATCTAAAGTATGTTTCAGATACCTGGGAGGTAAAATGGAAACTGAGTTCTAATAGACAAGATTTTATCCTAGGTCGTTTGGTTGAGAATTCTGCACATTTTGATTATGACACCTTAACCAGTGGGGAAGTAGAGGTCCTTGTGGAATCCCATAGTGGATACACTCAGACAGAACCCTCTGTACAAAGTGTGATTTATGATTCCTTAGTAAACTTGATTCCCTCATACAAAGAGGTCCTAAATCATACCCCCCTGCAGGTATACTTGGGGGGAGAAACCTTGCCTGTGACTTATGTTAAGGATAAAAAAGCTGAGAAAATGAAAGGTGATACAATATGTAGCTCTATGGGTGATTCAACACTTTTGAAAGGAGATTTGTTTGGAGGTCTGGAAAAGGATTTTTCCCCACTAAAAATGAGAAGTGCTATGACGTTAGGAAAAGGGAAGGAAAATACTGCCACAACAGGCTTACAAGTTGTGGAAGGTCCAAGGCGCTTAGAGCTCAAAAAGCCCTAGAAAGGGTTAAAAAATGATAGTGGTGTCACTAAATGTGAGAGGAGTTGGGGATGCTCCGAAGTACTTAGCCATCAAACAGTTCTTAGATCTGGTAAAACCTGACATACTTTTTATTCAAGAAACTATGGTTAGTGAACACAAAGCGAGGGATTTTTTTGCAAAAATCTTACCCAAGTGGAAATTATGTGGGGTGGATTCAATAGGCTTATCGAGAGGGTTGTTATCTACATGGAACCCAAGGAGAGATGATCTTTATGCTTTTCTGACTTTTGTAGGGATTTTACTGGAAGGACTTGTAAAGGATTTAAACAAAAGTCTGAAGTTGATAAATTGTTATGACCCGTATGGAAATAGACAATAATTCTAGGAAAAGATAAAGAGGGATGGGATACTTAAATAACACAACATAATTTTGGGAGGCGATTTAAATTTTACCATTTCAAATAGAGAAGTGTGGGGGCCCCACACTAGATCTGATCCAATGAATCCATACTTCATCCAACTGATTCAAGAAGAAGGTCTAGTCGACATTGAACCAGTAAATTTCCTCCCTACTTGGAGGAATGGAAGAGGTGAACAGGATTACATTACTAATAGATTGGACCAGTTTTTAATAAATGAGGAACTTTCATTGTCAGGACTAAAATACAGATCTTCGGTGGGAAATTTTAAGATCTCTGATCACATGCCAATGATATTGGATTTGGAACAAGAGAAGGAAAAGTTCAGCTATCCTTTTAAATTGAATTTTGTCTGGTTGGATGAACCATATTTGTAAATTTAGTGAGATCGAATTGGAACGGGATTTTGGATACAAAGGATATTAACCCAATGGACTCTGTTGTACAAAAACTAAAATTACTTAGTCTGTGGTCATTAAGTGGGAGAGAATTAAAAAACACTTGGCAAAGGAGGAATTAAATCAACTAGAAACAGACTTAGATATCCTTTATTCTACATTTCTCAGGGTTTTGAGAAGGATGACGAACAAATATTGGTCCTAGAGAAAGAAAAGAGAAAATGGTTCCTATTAAAGGAGGAGGAAACTTGGCGACAAAAGAGTAGGACAAATTGGCTTGTTTCAGGAGACAAGAACATTAAGTTTTTCCATGCATATGAAAGTTCTAGAAAACAGTCCAATGTTATCTAGGATATTATAAAGGAGGATGGATCCAAAATTACAAGCCAACATGCCTTACAAAAGGAAGCCATCAGATACTTTCAAAACAACTTTAAAACTTAGGAGAACCTCTCTAGTTCAAACCAACTGGCAGTTATTAGTGCTTATTCTAGGCTCTTCTCTGAGGAAGAGGGTCTTAGAATTGTTGATTTGGTTACTTTACTTGCAGTATTGTCAACTCTAAAAGGATTTGGTACCTCAAACATACCTGGGCCGGATGGCTGTACTGTGGAATTTTTTTTGGCATTGTTTGATCTCTTGGGGACAGAACTTTTGGTTGTGGTTGAAGAATCTAGACTAAAAGGTAAGGTGTCATGAGCCCTAAATGCTACATTTCTAGCACTTATCACTAAAAGTGACAAGACAGAAACTTTTGATGGTTTCAGACCAATATCACTCTGTATTTTGACATACAAGATTATTACAAAAATTATTGCTTCCATAATCAAATCTTCTCTTTCAAC
>JZKD02S1725898.1:76495-89187 GCA_000966675.3 Picea glauca
TTCTAGGATCTTCTCTGAGGAAGAGGGTCTTAGAATTGTTGATTTGGTTACTTTACTTGAAGTATTGTCAACTCTAAAAGGATTTGGTACCTCAAAAATACCTGGGCCGGATGGCTGGACTGTGGAATTTTTTTTGGCATTTTTTGATCTCTTGGGGACAGAACTTCTGGTTGTGGTTGAAGAATCTAGACTAAAAGGTAAGGTTTCATGAGCCCTAAATGCTACATTTCTAGCACTTATCCCTAAAAGTGACAAGACAGAAACTTTTGATGGTTTCAGACCAATATCACTCTGTATTTTGACATACAAGATTATTACAAAAATTATTGCTTCCATAATCAAATCTTCTCTTTCAACGGGTATTTCAAAAAAATGGTTTGGATTTTTTTAGGGTAGACAAATTACAGATGCAATAGGAGTGACACGGGAAGCCCTGCACTGTATAAAGATAAAAAACAACAAAGCTTTGGTCCTAAAACTTGATATGATGAAGGCTTATGATAGGGTGGATTGGGGATTTCTAAGGTTAGTCTTACTTCAGATTCGATTGAGTCTAGAGGCAACAGATTGGATTATGGGGTGTGTAAATACTGCAAATTTGTTTGTCTTAATAAATGGTATCCCTTCTATATTTTTCAAAATTACAAGAGGATTGAAGCAAGGATGCCCCCTATCTCCATTATTGTTCTTACTTGTTGTAGAAGGATTGAGTAGAACCATTTCGAAGTTGGTTGTAGAAAGGAAAATTGAAGGCGTTTTAGTTGCAAAAGGAATAAGAAATACACATTTACTATTTGTGGATGATGTATTATTATCTGGGAACGGAACTATCATAGAATGGCAAGTATTTAAGGAGGCACTTGATTTGTTCAATAATGCGACGGAAATGTCTTTCAACTCTCATAAGTCTATTTTCCTAGAAGCAGAGTGGACAGGGGAGGAGCTCTCAGGGTTAAAAGAGATTTTGCCTTTTGAAGTTAAATCAATTGAAGTTGGGTTTAAGTATTTGGGGTTCTTTATTAAACCAAATTGCTATGCAGTGGCATACTAGAGCTATATAGAGAAAAAATAGAAAAAGAATATTGAATTGGAGTCATAGATGGCTTAGTTTAGGAGGAAGAGTAACTCTTGTAACATTAGTACTCGAAAGTATACATGTTTACTGGTTATCACTGGAAAAGATTCCAAAAATCCTTCTAAATAAAATAAGAAGAAGGATGTTCAGTTTCTTATGGTCTAGGAAAAAAGAGAAAGAAAGTATACACTTGGTAAACTGGAAAAGAATTGTTAAACCTAAGAAGATAGGAGGATGGGGTATAAAAAACATTTTCTGGTTTGAAAAAGCATTGGCAACAAAGAGTCTGTGGATATGCCTTATGGGTTCTGGTCTCTAGGATGAAGTGGTACATAAGAAGTATTTTAAAAATAAAATTGTTATTGAGTGGTTCAGGGAAGGAAGGAAAAATGGGGCTGGTATGTCAAACTGTTGGAGAGCATTAACAACCTCATTACCTATCATAATTGATTGGATTTCTTGGAAGCCCGAAAATGGGTGGGATATTAGGATAGGAGAGGATTCGATGATTGGGACATAGTCATACTATAAATTATCAAAGAATTTAACAAGTACTCTACATTCAATTGGCATAAAATTTCTAGCACAAGTAGGATCACTTGTAACTAAGGAACAAAACTCACTAAGATGGAAAAATGCAGATACTCTTGGACTAGAGGGAGAATAGAAAGAGGAATGGGATTTATATGTAAAAGGCTTAGTTGGGTCTAGCTTTGAATTAAATGCAAAAAATAATACTTTAATGTGGTCTTGGAATACCAAAGGAGGCCCGCAAAACAAGCATATGAAGTACAAATACTAGATGACATTGAGGGTTTTCAAAATGTTTGGTACATAGAACTATGGAAGTGGCAGTTACCATTAAAAGTTAAATTATTCTACTGGTTAATGTTTGAAAACAAAATACTCACTTGGGATAATTTGACAAAAAGAGGTATGATTGGACCTAACAGATGTGTCCTGTGTGGTGATAAGGAGGAAACATTGAATCATCTTATGGTTGATTGAGTGCTTTTTTACCAAAGATATATGGAATTCCATTTTAAAGGAACTTAAACTAAAGAGGAATTGGGGTGGTGGACACCTTCGTGAGTGTTTCTAGTATTGGGTAAAGGAGATGAAGTTATAGAAATAATTTCCTTGTTATATTTGTTGGGAGGTCTGGAAACAAAGGAACTTGATTATTTTTGAAGAACAAGTGCTTTCTCTGGCCAGGGTATGCAACAAAAATTTACAAGACCTAGGTGAAAACAAAAAAAATCATATTCTTCAGACTCATAGGATTGCTAGGCCTCCATTATTATATTGGAAGCTGGTAGTGGGTTTCTTTGATGGAGCCTCACAATGTGAGGGCTCAAAATGTGGTGCAGGAGCAATTTTAATGTGTCCATAATTGGGTTCATATAGCCTTAAGATGAATTGTGGCACTGGAACTAATACCAAGGGTGAACTGTTAGCACTGTGGTGTATTTTATACTTTGCACATTTCAAAAAGATTAAAAGTTTACAACTGGTAGGAGACTCGAAGATAATTATTGATTGGTTTTCTCATGAAAACAATCTACAAGTGAGTTCACTTCAGCCTTGGATGACAAAAATTCGACGTTTGAGCGGAAAGTTTCAACAATTAAAAGAACAACATATTTATATAGAATTCAATAAGGAAGCTGATCAGTTATGCAAGCAAGCACTACAACTGGAAGAAGGTGTGATATACCATGAACAAGAATACCATGCAAAAGGAACATGAATATAGAGAGTTTCGAAAGAATGTCAATTGTACAACTTTTCTTGTGGCAAAGTTGAAGACTTTGTTTTTTGTTGTTTTTGAAATCGGTATTGTAAAAACAGGAGGATCTTATCTTTGGACAACATATATAATTACATGGTATGACTATGTAAAAAGGAGTAATACTGGACATGATTAGATGGACTTTTTGTAAAAGACATTTTATATTCTCTAAGTACTTTTTTCTTATTGAAAAAAAAGAGTAGTTTCCGAGGAGCATGAAGGTAAATTAAAACATGGAAACATTTTCCTCCCATAATTATTGACAGACATGTGGATGGTTGACATCTGTCAATGTTAGGACATGTGGATGGTTGGATAAAACACATGGTACTTGCAAGCAGGCTTAGGGTTTGACTTACGGGGAACGTTTTGGGATCGTTGCAGAGAAAATGTATTCAGAAGTGACAATGGCCATGGAAGACATGTAGAGACTTCATTCTCATATCTAGTCTATCTTCAACACTCTGACTTTCAATGGCCATGGAGGACATGTAGAGACTTCATTCTCATCTCGAGTCTTTCTTCAACACTCTGACTCTCCATGGCAAGGATCCATACTCAAAAGGAGGAGTTTGTTGAAGATCTAGTATGAGAGCAATGAAGGGAGATTCTAAGATTACTTTTGTATAGAAACTCCAGTGCTTATTGGAATAAGTTGTGAAATTCATTTGGTATTCATTGATCTTCATTAAATCCGTAAGGGTCAAATTTGTCAGATTTAATTTTAACTCGTCGCGTACAATTTTGGTGGGGGTGGATTATTTAATGGAAACATGAAGCAGAAAGCAAGCAGAAGCCATAGCAGAAAGGGTTGTGCTTCATAAATGAAAAAATAAAAACTATGATGATGAGGCATATGAGTCTATTGAATTTATAATAGACAACAAGCGGATGGATGAAAGCAAGCAGAAGGACAATTGAGAAGATTTCTGGATAAATATGAAACTCATATTGCAAAGACAACTTCAAATAAATGCAGTGGAAATTGACATGGTCAAGAAAAAAATGAATTCTTTGAGTACCCAAAAGAATAAAATGGAAGAGGATATATGTGTTCACCAAGCGGGATGAAACTAGGTCATGAACATTCTATGTTAAAAGGATCATTCGAAGCTTTAATTTCGAGAAATTCCAGTGATAAAGTTGCCATCACCTCATTTAGTAAAGGGGATCAACAATCTAGTACAACAGGGTGAACAAAGTCTATTTCTTCTATTGATTCTCGTGAAAACCTGTCATGGACATTTGATTCACTCGAAAGTGCAAATCTTCCACATATTAGAACAAGAAATCATGAAAAGAATGATGCTTTAAACAATATTGCAGCTTCATTTCAACTCATTTCGAAATATGTTGGAGGTGTGCTTGATGATAAATATCATATTTTTAAAGAGAGTTGAAATTTGGGAATGGGAATGGAAAAGGAAAAGGGATCATCGTGCATCACGACAGATAAATGGCCTAGTGCTTATGAAAGATACATTTCTTTCTTTCAATGCATTGGAAGGTCTTCCAGACCCTTACATAAATTAGTTTCCGGAGAAGAGTATCCATTAAGGTCTAATCAATTTGCTTGTGTCTAATGAAGACAGATCTGCTTATGCTCAATGTGTCTTCTTCCTAGCTCTTTGGCCAAATTCTGAGCCATTGAGCCATTGACTTTTGTTGGAAGAACTCAGGGAAAAATAGTTCCCCTTGGGGGTTTGCTTAGTTTTGGATGGGATCCTATATTTCAACCTAATGGCTACACAGAGAAATATGTTGAGATACCAAAGGAAGAGAATAACATAATTTCCCATCATGGAAAAGATTTGGGCAAAGTGAAAGATACCAATTATAAATTTGATTGATTGGATAGAATAAATATTATTCACACATTTTGAGAACTAGTTAACTAAAAGCATATCTATTATGTTTATCAGCAAAGTCGGGAAGTATGGGATTCCCATGTTTTGATTCAGGATGAAGAGAGTTATGTCACCTCCATAACTTCTCAATTAGCAAAGTTGTTGGAATCTGGAAATATGTAGAGAATTGTTCTAGTGACTATGAGCAAAGCTTCATCGGAGGTACTTGAAAGATGGAAATTCAACGTTGTGAAAGACGATGCGGTTGTTCATAAAGGTGTCTCAAGAGAGAATATTGACAAAGAAATCATGAGAATAGACATCAAAACATTGGCCATTCTTTCTCATGCAATATCATGGATTTTTCCTAATCATTAGATTGAATGGATCATGCCAGAATTTGAAAAGACACTTTCTAAAGAATTTGATTTTTTTCTAGAGTTAGAAAATGCAGAAAGAACAAGAAGAAATTTTAAGAAACATAAAGACGATAAGGTTCTTCGTATCTTCTAGGATTTAAACACAATGAAGACCAATAGATCTTAGAGGTCTTAGTACATGTTGGATAGTAATCATTTCACTGCCTGAATAACGACGGATTGGTGGCTGTCTTGACCCTTCAAGACTCAAGGATTTAGCACCGATTTACTGATTTGTCTTAAATTGCTCAAGCGGTGGCTGCCTTAACCTTTGCAGGCCACGAGACACCATCACCGCCTTAATTAAATTATTTCAAAGATAGAAGGGGAAATTTTTGTTCTTAGGGAATTTATGTTAGTGTATATATAAATACCTGAAACTGATTGTAATGAGATAGTTGGAAAGCATATTGAATGAAAAATTTTGTTTTCTTGTATTCAGAGGTGTTCTCTCCGTTGATACACTATTTTAATTATTGAGTTCATAAACTCTTTTGATTTATATATTAGCCTTAAACATTTCTCACATCATTCTTTGCTGGAGCGCGCACGCAGTTGGAGTACGTGGATTTGGAGCATGCAGAGTTATTTGTTGGTTCACGCAATGTTAGAGCGTGCAGAGTTTCACGATTCGGCAATAGTTGTTTTGTTTTCTTTTCTGTCAGGTGTTTGTAAATGCTGATACCTGAACTCCAATGTGCCTCTGTTTTTCACATTTGGTATCAAAGCCTGCAGTCCATCTTGCTATTGCTTAGTTCAGTGCAGATTGTCTCTGTTGGTGCCCAATTTTACCCTCTTGTTTTCCTGCGCGAAGATTTATTTAATTCCTTTCAATTTTTTATATAAATGGCTACGTCCAGTAGTAGTTCTTCTCAGGTTCAAGTTCCTGTCCTGAGTGATAAGTCATATGATTCTTGGTATATTCGAATGAGGACGATTTTGCATTCTCAGGATTTATGGACCTATGTTATTGATGGTTATGCTGAGCCAGCTGATGTAGCATCAGAATTGGCTCTCTCTAATACTGACCGTGTTTTGCTGAAAGAAAACAGGAAAAAGGATAACAAGGCTCTTGGATTAATCCAACAAGGATTAAATGAATCCATTTTTATGAAGATTTCTAGTGTTGCATCTTCGAAGATGGCTTGGGATATCCTTGAAACTTGTTATCAAGGTGTGTCGAAGGTGAAGACAGTCAAGTTGCAGAACTTAAGAAGGGACTTCGAAAATCTGAAGATGAAGGATAATGTGTTGATACTTTCATGACTCAAGTGATGAGTGTTGTGAACCAGCTTAGACTGTATGGAGATGATGTTGAGAATAAGAGAGTTATTGAGAAAGTGATGAGAAGTTTACCCAAGAAGTTTGAACCTATAGTTCTACCCATAGAGAAATTTAAAGATTTAAGTCAAATGCAAATTGATGAATTAACTGGTTCTCTTGTTTCTCATGAATATAGGATATCTAGATATGAATAAGAATCAATGGAGCATGATTTAATATCCCAACTGCATGTTACCAGAGGCAGAGGCAGAGGAAGGTCTTATAATCGTGGAAGAGGAGGTCGATTTTCTGGTCGAAGGGAAAACAGAACTGAATCAAAGTCTAAGAAGAAGTCCGAGCAGTGTCCTCCTAATTTAAGAGGGAGCGGCAGCAAACCCTGGTAGCAAGAAAATCAGAGGTATGATAAAACTAAAATACAATGTTATTATTGTAAGAAGTTTGGGGATTTTGCTAACAAATGTTGGAAGAAGCAAGGAGATGCTGGAAAGCAGTCCGCACATATCACAAATGAGTCTGAGAATGATCAAAATCCTATGTTCTTGACTTGTAATGTCACTCAGGAAAGTGCTAATGATATTTGGTTTTTGGATAGTGGTTGCAGTAACCACATGATTGGTAATAAGGATTTATTGTCTTCTATTGATACTAGTATTCAGTCTAAAGTAAAACTGGGAAATGACTGTAAGGTTACAGTTAATGGTAAAGGTGTAGTTCCAGTTTACACTAAGAATAATCAGAGAAGAAATATTGACGATGTTTATTTTGTGCCTGGTTTAAAATGCAATCTTATTAGCATTAGACAGTTGTTGGAGAAAAAGTACATAGTGTTTTTCAAGAGCAAGTTATGTACAATCTATGATAAAATACCCAACAAACAATTGATTGCAAGAATAGAGATGACCAAGAATAGAATGTTTCCACTTGTTATGAGAAATGATTTGAGTGGTTCTTTGAATGTTTATAAAGTTGGAAGTTTAGATGAATCTTGGTTATGGCATTTGAGATATGGTCATTTACATTTTGGTGGCTTAGATATGTTACAGAAGAAGTAGATGGTAAATGGGTTGCCCTGTATTCAACAACCTGCAAGCTCTTGTGAGAGTTGTATACTTGGGAAGTATCACAGAGAGAAATTTGTTTCAGGTGTTTCCTACTGAGAAAACGTTCCATTGGAAATTGTCCACACGGATTTGTGTGGACCTATGCAAACACCTTCTTTGAATGGTAGTGTTTATTTTATGATTTTCATTGATGATTTCAGTAGGAAGACTTGGTTGTATTTGTTGAAGCAGAAATCTGAATCCTTTGAATTTTTCAAAAGATTTAAGTCTATGGTTGAGAATGAGACTGGTCGAAACGATAAGATCCTGAGGTCTGACAGAGGAGGTGAGTATAAACTGAATGAATTCATTGAATTTTGTGTTTTTCATGGAATTAAAAGGCAGTTTACTGCTCGATATACTCCACAGCAGAATGGAGTGGCTAAAAGGAAGAATCAGACCATCATGAATATGGCTCGAAGCATGTTGAAAAAGAAGCATCTTTCAAATGAATATTGGGGAGATTCAGTTGTTTTCTCTATCTATATCTTGAATAGAAGTCCGACCAAAACCGTGAGGAATCACGTATCTCGGGAAGCCTGGGATAGTAAGCCTTGCAATGTTTCTTCTTTCAGAATTTTTGGATGTGTAGCATATGTGCATGTACCTGAAGAAATGAGGAGGAAGTTGGATGATAGAAGCGAGAGATGTATCTTTACTAGATACAGTGAAGAGTCTAGGGAATATAGACTCTACAATCCCATCACCAAGAAGTATGTAATCAACAGATATGTTCAATTTAAAGAAGAGGAAGCCTAGGATGGAAGTATTGATAAATTTGTTTCAGAGGGAGCTGTGTTACCCTGTGAAGATGATGATGGAGTTGAGTAGATAGAAGGAGGTGGAAAGTTGGTTCCACATGCACATACGCCTGTAGCGAGAAATCCTATAAGGGAAGCACCAGATATTAGCCTATCTCAATTTAGAACACCCAGAACTCATGAGCGTGGTGAGCCATGTGGACATGGTGGACATCAAATAGATTCATAGTTAAGTAGTGAATCGAATCCTACTTTAGCTTCATTGAAAAACGTATATAAAGATCAAAAGACTAGAATCTTAAGAGAATTATATGATCAGAATGAAGAAGTAGATCAGATTTCAAATTTTGCATTAATGGCATGTGATCCTGTAAGTTTTATGAAGCTGCTAAAGAGGATGTCTGGATAAAAGCAATGGATGAGGAGATTGATTCCATTGAAAGAAATAACGCTTGGGATCTTGTCGATTTACCTGAAGGTAAGAAGAGCATTGGTGTTAAGTGGGTTTATAAGACTACGCTGAATGCAGAAGGTGAAGTTGAAAATTACAAGGCAAGACTTGTAGCTCAGGGGTTTAGTCAACAACCCGGTATTGATTACAATGAAACCTTTGCTCCTGTAGCAAGAATTGACATAGTGAGGATGGTCTTAGCTATTGCAGCTCAAAATAAATGATTCATGCATCAAATGGACGTTAAGTCTGCATTCTTAAATGGATGTTTGGAAGAAGAGGTTTATGTAAGACAACCTCCGGGTTATGATATTGATAAGCACATAGATAAAGTTTACAAGTTAAGGAAAGCTTTATATGGATTGAAGAAGGCATCCAGAGTTTGGTATATCAAAATTGATGAGTACCTTATTAGTGTTGGATCCAGCAAAAGTCCAAGTGAACCAACTTTGTATACAAAGATAAACCAGGAAGGTAAAATTTTGATTGTCTATCTGTATGTTGATGACTTGATTTTTACTGGAGATCTATCTGTAGATGATTTTAAAAATGCCATGAAAACAAAGTTTGAGATGACTGATTTAGGATTGATGAAATATTTTCTTGGAATTGAAGTGGATCAATATGATGATGGCATTTTCATTTGTCAAACTAAATATGCAAATGAAGTATTGAAAAGGTTTAGAATGCTCAATTGTAAACCAGCTGCAACACCAATGGCAACTGGTACTAAACTTAGCAAATATGATGAGGGATCATATGTTGATCCAACTCTGTATAAGAAATTGGTTGGAAGCCTTATGTATTTAACAACAACGAGACTTGATATTATGTTTGCTGTAAGTTTAATTTCCAAATTCATGGAGACTATAAAGAATACTCATTGGCAACCAGGAAAGAGGATCCTGAGATACATTGCTGGAACAATTGATTTTGGTATCCGATACACATCAATCTTGAACTTTGAGCTGATCGGATATACTGATAGTGATTTTGCAGGTTCCATTGATGATAGGAAGAGCACATCTGGTTATGTGCTCAGTCCCGGATCTGGAGCAGTGGCATGGGCATCAAAGAAACATCCCATAGTGACTTTATCTTCTACTAAGGAAGAGTGTGTTGCAGCAGTAGCAATTGCATGTCAAGTTGTATGGATGAGAAGAATATTGAATGAATTATTGCATGAGCAGAATGGTGCAACTCAGATTGTCTGTGATAATAAATCTGCCATTACACTGTCAAAGAATCACGTTTTTCACAAGTAGAGTAAGCACATTGATACAAGGTATCATTTCATTCGAGAGCTGGTAAATGGTAAATAAATTTATGTTCAGTTTTGCAGGTCTGAAGAACAATTTGCTAACATATTTACAAAGCCTTTCAAAAATGAATTGTTTAAAATTCATAGAGATAATATTGGGGTTTGTAAGTTGTAATGCTTTGTTAACAACAATCTTGTATTGCATATTTTTGGTTGTTTTGTTTTTTGAAATGATTAAGAGGGAGTATGTTGGATAGTAATAATTTCACCGCCTGAATAACGGCGGATCGGTGGTTGTCTTGACCCTTCAAGACTCAAGG
Organism: Picea glauca; assembly: GCA_000966675.3. Lineage (NCBI taxonomy): Eukaryota > Viridiplantae > Streptophyta > Pinopsida > Pinales > Pinaceae > Picea > Picea glauca. Next base: position 86,806 of record JZKD02S1725898.1, read on the forward strand.
ATTTAGCATCGATTTACTGATTTGTCTTAAATTTCTCAAACGGTGGCCACCTTAACCTTTACAGACCACGAGACACCATCACCACCTTAATTAAATTCTTTCGAAGATAAAAGGGGCAATTTTTGTTCTTAGGGAATTTATGTTAGTGTATATATAAATACCTGAAACAGATTGTAATGAGATAACTAGAAAGCATATTGAATGAAAAATTTTATTTTCTTGTTCTCTCCGTTGATACGCTATTTTATTTATTGAGTTCTTAAACTCTTCCGATTTATATATTAGCCTTAACAATTTCTCACATCGTTCTTTGTTGGAGCGCACGTGGATTTGGAGCGCGCGGAGTTATTTGTTGGAGCACGTGGTGTTGGAGCCTGCAGAGTTTCACGATTCGGCAATAATTGTTTTATTTTCTTTTGTGTCGGGTGTTTGTAAACGCTGATACTCGAACTCCGATGTGCCTCTGTTTTTCACAGTACAGAGGGATTCTATGCATTTATCAAGTTTGCAACTGTTAATTTTGCAAAAGTAGAAATCTCAAAGTTGTTATTTAGAAGTGACGTGAAAAAAAGGATACTTTTTGGCCGCCAAAGTGTTGAAATCAAGGTTGTTTTAGCTGCAAAAAAGGCTATGTTCTTTCTTCACTGTTGAGGATGAAACTGCTGGCATCTCCATCAATCTAGAGAACACAAACAATGATCCATCTACGAAAGTATCTAAAGAAAAGAGTTTGGAATCGTAAGATCTTGTTAGATTGCTCTGTTCATCTGGGTTGAATGCTGAGAAAGTGAGCTATCTGTTATAGACGAAATAAAACAATTTGTTGAAGGAACAACTAAGGAAAATGTTGGAATAATGTAGAAATGATAGGCAGATTTCTAGGGATTGGGTTGTTGTGTTGTGATCATATTTAGCATGGAGAGGTTTGAGATCCACACTTCATGGATCTAGGATTTGGTTTGTTATGACTGTCTCCTCTATAAATTGTACTCTGATTTCATTTGTTAATTGAATTGGTTTACACCATTCCTTTGGTTGAGCGAGCCTTCTGTGCTCTGCTCCATTTGCCTCTCTGTCTGTAATTTAAATTGGTATCAGAGCTCAAGGTGGAGCCTGCGTGAAGGGTATAGCCGCCGCTGCTGTTGTCTAGCCAGAGGAGGAGTCCGCGATCTATGGGAGCGTGTTGAGGAGCCACGACTGTAAGCCTGGTGCGGTGAGCGTGGAGCTGAAAGAGTTGCGAGCGACTGTGAGGCGCCGATCGCAAAATTTTTTTTGTGAGCAGATCGTAGATTGCTGCACTGGAGGAGGAGTTCACGCTGGAGTGAGGAGTCTGGTTGCAGAAGGAGAAAGCCCGCGCAGAAGAAAGCGTTCGTGGAGGAGAGCGTTCGCGCTAAAGAGCCGAGGGCCGAGTAGAGATCCTGTTCGCGTAGTTGATACCTGTTTGCTGTCTCGTGAGAGTGGATCGTGAATTTATTGTGGCTTTGTTCCTTTCTCGGTGTGATTCTGTAAGGTTGAATATATGTTCTGATGGAGTATTACTCTCTGGAAAACAGTGTCGATCCAAAATAGAATTTGATAATTCGTCAATTTCAACTGGAGTAGAGCATTCTTCCTCTTGATAAAAATGCTGCTGTGTGTCTGTCTAATCTTGCTGTTGAATTTGATTTGATACATTTTCCAGTGGAAGAAGTTCATCTTCTGCAGAAAAGTGGTGCATAAAAAATTCAAGAACATATTGTTCAGTAGCTGTGGCTGCCGCGGCTGCAGTTTCATGACTGATTGTCTTTAATTCAGGAGTTGTGATGAAATACTCTGATGAAAGAATCCTGTTCACGCGCTAAAGAGCTGAGGAGCTAAGGAGAGATCCTGCTGCGTGCGAGGAGCCGATCAATTCTCTCTGCGATTGCACCCACAGACCTCCCCGGATTCATAGACCGTCGCTGCCTCCTGGCGCAGCCTGCAAAAGACCAAGGTGTGCTGTCATTTTTTTCTGGAAATTTTTTTTGGGATGATTAATTTGTATTCACCCTCAGAGATCAGGTGAAATGGCCACCACTCAACATCATTTGGCTAATATATATATCAATGAGGCTTCCAAATTGCATGGAGAGAACTACGTCAATTGGAAATTCAAGTTGCAGACTGTTCTTGAATTATTTGGTGGATGGACGATTGTGAATGGCACTGAGCTGAAGCCTACAGATCCTGCATTAATTGCAGATTGGAATAAGAGGGAATCCAGAGCAAAGGTTACTTTGCGAATGTCTGTGCAAGACAAGATTATTCCTCACATCAGAAATTGTGACACGTCTAAGGAAACATGGGACGTGCTCAAAGGTCTTTATGAAACCAAAGATGCAAATCGGGTATTGTTTCTAAAGA
>JZKD02S1725898.1:103762-120957 GCA_000966675.3 Picea glauca
TGATACCATATGTTAAGAACCAAACATCAATATAGCATAGAAAAACCTCAGGAAAAGTACTCAACGCCTTGAAAAAGAGATAATTTCAGATAATAAGTCTCTTCGAGGGGGAAACTCCTTTTACCCCACTTAAATGTTCAAGTACAAGATGATTCAAAATGAATATGTCTCCTTGGTATATATAGGAGACTAGGAGGTATGATTACAAATAATGGCCTAAAGCCGACATAATTAAAATAACATTACTAATCTGAATTACAACTAATGGCCTAAAGCCGACATAAATAAAATAACATTACTAATCTAATATGCCCCAATTAAGGGGTAATGAGCCAATATTAGGGATTAACATCAAGTCCATGAACAAGACCCTATTGGAGAGAACACTCCTCTTCATGAAGATGAGGATTTGGTAATCCCTATATCTCCCCAATATTTTGAATTTGATGATTTTTATTGTTGTGATTTTGAGAAGAATGAATTTGAAGAAAATCCATCAAGTGATGATTAATTTGATAATGTATTTGCTTCTCCACTTAATGAAGATGAGGGCATCCAAACTTCCATCACTGCTTTGCATGAAGACAAGGGTTTGGGGAGTTGTACTCCTTTCCAATTTTTTAAGTTTTATGATGCATCCTTTGATGATTTGGAAAATGAAGAGTTTGTATAGAAACACTTAGATTTAGTCAATTTATTATTTGATGAAGAACATGATGGGCATGAGATTGAAAATATCGATGATCTTTTACATATTGGGAGGTATAAATGGGATATAAGTTTTTTTCATTTTGATGGGGATCCTATTTATGATACTAATGATGATTATAGAGTCGACATTGCAAAATGGTTGCCTTTAGAACAACCATGTTTAGCAAATGCATTTTTAAAAAATTGCTTGACTAGTTTCTAGCCATGTTTTCGTATGGATAGCTTAGAAAATTTCTAGATTGGAGAACTTGTGGTTGATGATGAAAAAGCAAAAATAAAATTTGGGTAATTTATCGTCATTTTTAATGAAGAATGATGGTATTTCTATAGGACATATGTATGACAATCAGTATTTAGAAAATTTCCAACGACATTGTCTCATAGATAGGGAAAACGTTTTGCTGTTAGATGGGTGTGATTTCAATGGTAAAAATCAAGAATTTTTTCGACCATCTATTCCTCTAAAATTTTGAAAACGTTGTGCATAAAAAATCAACATTAAAGGACCATTTTATGGTTGTAACTACGTAAGTTTTTCAAGATTTCATAGTAGAAATTTTCAGCCATGACTTTCCTCATCTGTTCCTAGATTTGTCATTGAAGGTCAAGCCAGGAAGTATCTTTTGGTATCAAAATATCTATGGAGAAAAATAATTTTCAATTTGTTTCTTGTTGTAAGAATTTCCAAGCACATATAGCAGGGAAACAAGCCTTAAGTTGGGAGATTTTTTTTTCTCAATATTTGAACTTACATTTCAATTCAATCTACATCTTTGTTGGGAAATCATGATATATTTTGCAATCGTGTGAACCCATCTCAAGCCTTGAGTTATGAAATTATACATGAAATCCAAGAAGGGCATTTATTGAAGTATGTAGATCATCCTTATGAGATTCAAGGGTTGCATCATGAAGACCTTGCTTGGAGAAAGAATGAGCCATTGTTTTTATATCGCAACCCCACTCAAAGATGGATAGAGCAAGCTTGTATATGCACAAGAAAATATTGGCATGATTTTGTTTCTTTCTTCCAACATCATGAGTTGGATTCTATGTTTGGTCATGATGTAATTTTCATACCAACTCATGATCATTTTATACTTGACATATCCGTGTTTTAGTTCATAACTTAGCACAAGGTAAAACTTTTGACCTCAATGAAATGCTAGGGTGGCTTCATTGGTTGTATGATTTTACCTAGCATTTTATTTTCTTTATCTCAAGTAGAGTATTGTAGGATGAATACGATTCTTTGAAGTAGTAGGTCAAATTGTATGCCTCTTTTATGCATCTTGATTGTGATTTTTTTCTTTCTTTTTTTCAGTTATCACTTGACTTTATGCATTCATATTTAGTTTCATTTTGATTTAGATTTCTATAAAAGAATGTATATGTATGACGAAATAAATATTTTTCCACATTTCCTTTATATTTTTCATATACGAGGGGGATTGTATCACAGACAGTAGTTCCAAAAAAAAGATCCACGGTTCTCCAAAGACAGCTAACTGATGATGTTTCCCACATTCTTCCCAAGTCACTCTCATCTAATGATTATGATACCTGGCATACATGAGGTACATCATATCATTTCTTCATATTAAGTGTCCATGCCTTATGTACTTGTCATAAAAGTAGTGACCATTGGTTGAGTTGAATTATGGATATTAATTCTCTAAATTTGTGCCTTTTTCCTTGTTTCATCTTGGTGGCCATCATCATCTCCTAGATAAGTGTTGTCACTCTTGGGTATACTTTTAGTACAAGGGGGATTTGATAGGTGTAGCACGTCCATGTCTCAATCCATACTTAGAATTTTCCATCCTTCCCAATTTCTATTGTCTCACTCATTGATCTAGGAGGATATCCACACAAAGAATCAACTTCATGGAGAAAATCATTAAACTTTGCACTCCATGGAGAAAAATTCATTAAAATGCTAATTAATGATAAGCGGAAAAGAATAATTAATTGATCATGAATGATTTAATTAAATTGTAATAAATGATTAATACTTGAAGTGAGTTGGAAAATATCATGTATTATTTATTTAATTGTAAAAAAGGGAAATTAGTTGTGAGAATCTAACTCACAAATTAGTTTCTTAATTTTAAGAGGGAATTAGCTTCCTAGTCTTAAGGAGGTATTTCAGGGTCTCATGAATTGGTTTGGACTCTTCCTCACTTTATCACAAGTGGATTTATAATCTTAAGGAGGAAGTTAAGGGTATTTCTCATTTTTTTCCTTGGGTAGGTACTAGATCCTAAATTCATGGATCTTGTCTTTTTGTATTATGGAGCTAGGAAAAATTATTTAAAACCCCTTATTGGGAGAGATTAGGGAAGGATTTTGGAGGCCCTTTGGAAACTCTTTTGGAGATACTTTTGGAGGCTCTTTGGTAGAGCTCTTTGTAGGAGATACATGTCCACACTTGTTGTGAGAATCTATCTCTTTGCATTGTGCATAAGAGAATCTCTTCGATACTACCACCTGTTATGGGAATTCTGGTGCCACTTGTTGATGTGGGAATTCAGTCCTTTGCATTGTGAAGGAGAGTATCTTTTAAGAAGAGAATGAAGCAGTTCATGGATTTCGTGGGCCCAGAGACATAGCCATAATGGTGAACTTCGTTAACAAATTAGTGATCTCTTTCCTTATATGTTGATTGATTGTCTCATGTTTCTTATTCTTTCTTCTTTTCACGATTATGTTTGTCTAATTCACTAAGTGATGACATGAGACTAAATAGCATGTTCACCAAGTTATATTCAATTTGGATTCAATCTTTTCATAAGCACATATGTTCACCTTTAATGCAATCAAGTTCAATTAAAATTATCTTATAATTGATTCTTTCATTAAATAAACCTAGAACCAGATTAGGTTGATATCAAGGTCACTAAGGATCAGATCAAATAGTATGAGAGCAGGATTGACATGAATTTCAGGTGTTGAAGACAATATGGGAAAAGCATCGAAGAATGCATGGCTCAAAGATCTCGAGGAAATCAACTTGACCATTCAAGCGGAGAATGTTGAGTTGATAATATTGCTATAAGAAACATAAGATGAGAAGAATAAATTGCAACTCCAATTACAAGCCACAGAAGAGGCTCTAACAAAGTTGAAAATTGATGAAGTCTTAGCAAAGCCATCCCCCACACCTGATCCGTAATTAGTAACTGTGGTAAACAATCCTTCTTCAGTTTCATGTTCTTCTCATTATGATGGAGATTTTGGTGCTTTTGAAAAGCACACTACAGGCATTGGATTGAATCTAATAAAGAAGATGGGGTACGAAGGAAAAGGCCTTGGAGCCAATGGCCAAGGCATTGTGAAACCCATCCAAGTGGTGGAATTACCTCGATATGAAGGATTGGGCTATGTCAGAATGGAGGTTGGAGAATTCTCAAAAACCACCAATGAAAACAACTCTGAAACCACAGAGTCAAGCAAGTCCTCAAATGACAAGTCTGAGTCATTGCGGGATGAGAGAAAATCATACCATTCTGATGATTGTGATTGTGAACCATCTCCAAAGGGAGATGAGTATTACAAAGGAGAAGCTGAGGCAAGCTCTCCTCTCTAGACCTACACCAAATACAACCAAGCAAGGTATAAAAAAGTCTCATTATTCAAATTTTCCTTTTGATTACAAGAAAATTAGAAATAATAAGAAAAGTTTATGATATAGAAGACCATATACATTTTTTTGTATGAATAACCATGATGTTTCCAAGTGTTGGAAAAGAATGGCCTTGTATAGGAAGATTATGGAAACCAGGGAGAAGCCATGACCCAAAGACCCCTCTTCACATCAAGAGAGAAAGAAGAAGGTCAAGAAAGTTTGGGTGGTAAAGAACCATTGTTCCTATTGCATTAAGGATGGAAATCAAAGAGATACCTGTTGGAAGCTCCATCCGAAGAAGGACAAGAAGGTGGTGCAAACACCTATGAAGGAACCAACCTGTGAAGCAGCTCAGAAAGGAAGCCAACTACAAGAAGAAGGACAAATACTGGAAAAGAGACAGCTCAAGAGGGAGGACCAATTCGTCCTGATGACTGAAAGGATGAATAAAAAAATTTAGTTAGTTGATAGGGGTGAACTATTTTGAGTAACTGAGCCATGGGGATCCAAAATAGCTCAAAATCAAAATTTTCAAAATTCAATGAAACCATCACCATGTTGAAGAGCTCATCGAGAAATTTATAACGATGCAAACAACTTGTCAAACGAAGTTACAGTGACAAAGTTATGGCCATCTGAAGTTTCTGGCAAACAAGCGAAACTAGCGAAGTCTGTACAGTGTTGATGTGGCAGGACGAGAGGCTGTCATGTGTCACCTGTATGAATGATGTGGCATGTCGTATAATGATGCCACAAATGACATGGTAGGTACACCTGGTTGTACAGATGCTGACATGGCAGACCGTACAGATGACGTGGCATCCAACATGGTAGACCATACAGTGATGTAGAACCAACCAAAGGTCGCTATGTGGCCTACCATACAACACATTCGGCGCATAGTTGGTAGGTGACATCATCATGCTAACATGGTAACATGAGGGACTACCATGTAGCATGCAGATTTGACACTTTGGCGATGAGTTGGACGAGCCATAATTTTCTACATGTCATCCGTACGAATGACATGGCAGGTTGTGCAGTGACGTGGAAACCTAGTTAGCATACGACGTGGCATCTCAGTTGGCAGACCATATAGTGACGTGGCACTGATGCAGCAGGTGATGTGGCACTGACACAACATGTGACGTTGTGACCGTACATCCGAGTTGGCACCATATAACAGAGTCAGCAAGGCAACATGGCATCCCCAAAGCATGTCACATGTTGCTCATTTTCGGCACTTTTGGTTTCCAAATGGCCCAATAGGAAAGTGTCATGTGGCACCCCAGGAAGCACCACATGGCACCACCTAGAGGCCACCATGTGGCACTGTACAACATAGTCAACAGGCGAATGACGTGACATATGGTGATGTCAACATGATGAGATGGCAACACCCCAAGATGCCATGTGTCATTCATTTTTGGCACTTTTAGGGGTCCAAGTGGACCAGTAAGAATGTGCCATGTGGCAGTCGTATGGACTCCATGTGGCAGTACTGTTGACCAAAATTTGGTCACCTATATGTTCCTTCTCTTGGATTAGTAAAAAAAATTGATAGCAAAAGAAGACAATATTTGAACTCTTTTAAGTTCATGGCATAGCCCTTAGTCTCAGCTTCACCATGCATTTCACGGAATCAGAATTCGAGTCTCTACAACCAATATATGAATAATTTTCAGGGATGATTTTAAGGATGGAAATTTATTTTTAAATGTAGAAACCTTGGTGAATCTTACTAATCCTTCATATACCAACTATAAAATGTTTGGTGATTTTTTTGTAAAAATATTCAAACTTCTAAGGATTTTATATAGTTTGTATAAAATTTTGGCGATTTTTAAGGTAAAATAATTTTATTCTATAGAATTTAGGCGAATCATTTTTAGAATAACGAATCTTTTTTGGGGAAAAACCTTGAAAAATTAGCCCATGAGTGAAATTTAGCCCCTAAAATCATCCATTTTCACATTCATTTTTTCTTTCCATTTTTCACGTAATCCATTATATATCTTCCAACATTTAGTCAATTTCATATTGACTAGTGATTACGAGGATGCCACTGGGCGTTGACTGGGCATGAGGTGGACTATTATCGGGCAATCAAAATTTTAATTATTCATTAATTTGCTAGGTTGTCGAGCTACAAGTCTCCATAGTTTTCCTTTGATTCTTAGTAAATGTATATTACATTTTTCAATATATACACTAAAGACTCTTAAAATACCATTCATGTGGGATAAGAATTATAAAGAAAAGTCCAAATTTAACAAATGAGGTCAAAATTCAATCCAAGGGCCCACATTTGTCCATCAAACTTGATTGACAGTGGCTGAGTCATGATGTTGCAAAGGATATATCTTGAGCTCCCGACCTCCGTTTGCAACAAAATTTATACCATTGGAAAGTTATTTCGATGAAGAAGATTATGGAAAACGTATTGAGAGATAAAAATTTAAAATTTTTATTAAAAAATAAAATATAAGTCTAACATTTTTATGCTTTGCTGATAAATTTGTTCAATACCTCGACTTCACGACTTCATATCTTGAAATCCTGGAGTTGGATTTGGACAAAATTTATATCCTTGGAAAGATAAGAAGATGGAGATAAAATATAAATTGGTTTCAATGGATGAAAGGTTGGTTATCCTATCCATTAAATTAAATTACAGTACTCTTTTAAAAAGGGACAATTAATAAATTTTGAAAAATAAAAGTTTAATTAAAAACTTTTATTTAAAACGGAAAGGGACCCATTTTTAAAATATGGATATTAATGATGTAAGTTAATTAATGAGGAATTAATAAGGCATTAATTAAAGATGATACTTCAAGAAGAAAATTGTACAGAAAACTCAAGAAGGAAAAACCCTAACTACTCAAGTAGTTAGAAGACTCGTATTTAAAAGAGAAGAAAGACATCATCAATTGGGAAGAATCAGAATTATCAGAGGGGCAAGGAAGAATATCAGAGGAAGAAGAGGGTACAACCAGGCATACACAGCCAAGCTTCTGATCAAAGAAAATATATCTCCATCTTCTCCTTTCTTTCTATTCTTCTACACCATTTCTCATAGCTTTATGCTTGAGTCTCTGAATTGGGAAGAAGGCTGAGTTCTTGAGTGTTCTTCTTGTATTCTTCCAAAATATTTTTCTTGTATGATCATGGAGTATTTACAACCATATACATGATTTTCAAAGCTTTTGTAATGAAGAACATATTTTATGAATAAAACTCCACAAAGAATTACTTCAGGGTTGATTTTGACTGTATCTTGTAACTTTGAGTTTAAGTATGAGGTATTTGAGATTGACCTATCAAATTCTTTTTGATATTGATAGTAGTACTCTTTTAAAATTCTTTGAGATGATCAAATTATTCACTCCTATTTCTGTGAGGAAAACATGGATGCATTTATATATGATTAAGAAGATTGTGTATGTGATGTTGATCATGAAGAAATTTTGATGGTGAAGCCCTCCTTCAATCTTTCCTTATTGTAATGAGACTTCTTATTGTACATAACTATTATATCAGGTCATTGAAGACCATATCATTTCATAAATTCAAGCAACAAAGACTTAGGGTTTGCTTCCTAAGAATTCTCCTAATTTAAGATATTCAAGTTATATATTTTAGCCAAAAAATAGTACCACCTCTTTAAGAACACAATAGGATTCATATCCTCGTGAGGTTTTCATTTTGGTCCTGACATATTCAAGTATCAAAAAGTACGGAGGTGACGTGGTAGTGGCACAACCACATTTATTGTAGAAGGAATAGCCTGTTTGGTATGCAAATTGAGGCAAAGAGCCCAAGGGGGTCCAGAAATCACAGTGATGGAATTGGACGAAAGTTTAGACATTTTTGCACGATTTTTCTCCATGGATTCAATGGTGCAGTCCATTTTGTGATTTGAGCAGTGGATTTTCATGGCTCATGGTTGAAGCCCACTTTTTCCATTAATGCTTTGGGACACATTTCGAGGTAGGGAGCCCAGAAGTGACAATGACATAATTTGACAAAATTATAGTCATTTTTGCACATTTTTTCACCACAAATCCATCGATGCAGTCAGAATTTGGATCTAAGTAGCAAATTTTCAGGGCTCATGGTTGAATCCCAATTTTTCCATTAATGCATGGCATGTTTTTCGACGCAGATTTGCACCTCTCAAAACAGGGTCATCTCAAAACAGGGTCAAGTTTGCAGTCAAAATTTGCATAATAACGAGACAGACCTATTGGTGCTATGTTCACTGAGATTTGAGCAGCTAGTTGAGCACCTTGGCACGAAAACCAATGTAAGTTTCATGCATTTATGGTTTTTTCCTTTTTTTGGAAATTGCAAGAGAATGAATGTATGTTGCATATTTTGGTGATCTTTGAGTGCTACAGCAAGGCAACAAGATCTGAATTATTGCAAGAAATCCATTTTTTGAGCCTTGCACACAAACCGAGACGGTGCGGTAAGAGGTCGTTTTGACACTTCAACTGGAAGTAATCATGCTTACAGTTAAAAGTCTCATAATAGAAAGACGAGTGTGATGATAATGAACATGTTGCACATGTTTGTAATGGGGGTTATTAAAACCATAGATTTTTCCCATTAGTGCATGTTTTGTCATGTAATGTTGCCTTAAAAATTTGATGTAATTGTCATTTGGCTTAAATATAGAAGCTGCCATGAAGCATTGTAAAGACTTTATAGCCACTCAATGAGAGTGAGAGGAAGTTGTTTTTCCTAAGCCTTGTCGACATCATTGTAAATGGGTCTTGTAGCCATTGTTGAGTGAGAAACATTGTTTTTCCTGAGGTTTGTTTTGGAAACCATTTTAAACCTGTATATGAGTGATTTATAAACTCTTGGCAAGTATGGTATTGCTTTGAAATGGTGATCATGTATGGTCAGTTGCATATTGGGATTGATGCAAGTGTCGGCATCGACATCCTCATTCTGAAGTACAAAGGTGAAGGAGAAGAAGGGTGCGGCCTGTCTGAGACATTTGTTATGCAAATCAATGAATCACCTGCAGTTTGAATTGATGCAAGTTTCGACATCGACATCCTCATTCTGAAGTACAAAGGTGAAGGAGAAGAAGGGTGTGGCATGTCAGAGACATTTGTTATGCAGATCAAGGAATGAATTACGTATTTGAATTGGTGCAAGTGTTGGAATCAACATCCTCATTCTGAAATACAAAGGTGAAGGAGAAGAAGGGTGTGGCCTATCAGAAAAAATTGTTATGCGGATCAAGAAGTGGGGAAGTGCATCATGGAGTGTAAGACTCTTCCTAGAAGCTGGTTGTGGATATTCAAGTTTTCTCTCCATACTTTTGGAGAACCAAAAGTGTTTTTTTGTGGGGAGGTGTGATCCAGGAGGATCTCCACACAAAGAATTTACTTCATGGAGAAAATAATTAAACTTTGCACACCGTGGAGAAAAATCATTGACTTTGCACACCATGGAGGAAAATTAATTAAAATGATAATTAATGATAAGTGGCAAAGAATAATGAATTAATCATGAATGATTTAATTAAATTGTAACAATTGATTAATACTTGAAGTGGATTGTAAAATCACACGTATTATTCATTTAATTGTAAGAACGGGAAATTAGTTGTGAGAATCCAACTCACAAATTAGTTTCTTAATTTTAAGAAGGAATTAGTTTCCTAGTTTAAAGAGGAAGTTAAGGGTCTCATGAATTGGTTTGGACTCTTCCTCACTTTATTACAAGTGGATTCCTAGTCTCAAGGAGGAAGTTAAGGGTCTTTCTCATTTTTGTCCTTGGGTAGGTACTAGATCCTAAATTCATGGATCTTGTATTTTTGTGTTATGGAGCTAGGAAAAGTTATTTAAAACCCCTTATTGGGAGAGATTAGTGAAGGATTTTGGAGGCCCTTTGGAGACTCTTTTGTAGATACTTTTGGAGGATCTTTGGTAGATCTCTTTGTAGGAGAGAAATGGCCACACTTGTTGTGTGAATATATCTCTTTACATTGTTCATAAGAGCATCTCTTTGATATTGCCACATGTTGTGGGAATTCCACTGCCACTTGTTGATGTGGGAATCCATCCCTTTACATTGCAAAGGAGAGTACCTTTTAAGAAGAGAATGAACTGGTTCATGGATTTCGTGAGCCCAAAGACGTAGCCATACTAGTGAACTTCATTAACAACTCAGTGATCTCTTGCCTTGTGTGTTGATTGCTTGTCTCATGTTTCTTATGATTCCTTATTTCCACAATTATTTTTGTTTAATGCACTAAGTGATGACATGAGACTAATTAGCATATTCACCAAGTTATATTCAATTTGGATTCAAGCTTTTCATAAACACATGTGTTCACCTTTAGTGCAATCAAGTTCAGTTTAAATGATCTTGTAAATGATATTTTCATTAAGTGAACATAGAACCAGATCAGGTTGATATCAAGGTCACCCCAGATCAAATCACTCATGGATTGGTTATCATATGTCACACATTAGGTTCATGGTTCACAATCACATGAGAAGAAGCTTAAATGATCAAGGTTGATGCAACTAGATATTAAAAAAAAGATAATATGAAAAAAATCAAAATGCAAAGAATAATAAAGAAAAAGAGGTTGAAAACCAAAAATAATAAAGTAGGAGCAATGACCTCTTGCTAAGAGCCCATATATCCCAAGTTCTATGCAATGAAGGAATATCTAAAAAGGACTAAGTGAAACACAATATATCAAAATCCAAAAGATGTTAAATGAATAAAGAAAAAGGAAAATAAGGAGTGAAAAGACACACTTCCTAGGAAAGGATAACTCAATACATAAGAACTCCCTCATTACAAAGGAGATCATGTGGATAAATATCTCACATAACCTCACATGAATATGAAATACAACTCATGAATTTACTCCCCAAACCATACCATCTATCACTACACATACTCCTTGATGGGTTTCTTAGCAAATACTTCTCTTCTTTGGTATTGACACATATAATAGTGGCTAATGATGACTCTCCCATACCCAAACTTGAAAAATCATATGAATTATATGAGTTATTGTGAATTTTGAAGATGATGTTTAATGTAATCTAAGCAATGGCATTTACATTTGGAATGACTCACTTTTTATGTTGCATTGGATTTCTGTGCATGCCTCTAGATTGATGACTATTTTGGATCACTTGCACCTACTTTGGATGATGTACATGGAGCATATGTGACTTGGATTAAGCATTTTCTGTTAAGAATCTCACAACTATTTGAATAAGGCAGTTTTAACTGACTTAGATTTAAGGTAGATTTATAGCCTCTTGTTGAAACCACTCACCTAAGATAAGGGCAGAAATTAATGTAATCAGTTTTGTATAATTGATGGAGATGTTGTTTAAATATGTAGCTCTTAGAGGCGAATATTGAGCAAGGGGCTTTCTCTCCGGCCTGCTGGTTGTAATCTCCTGTTAAAAAATAAAATGTTGTAGTCTCCTATTAAGAAATAAAATGTTGTTTCCATTGTCCCGTGGATGTTTCCCTCGTCGCCCTGAGGTTTTTACCACGTAAATCATGGAATCTCATGTGTGATTGGATCTGGTGTCTCATGTTTCTTTGGCTCTCCGCTGCAAATTAATCTCTGTGGGCTCTAGGACCCAACAAGTGGTATCAGAGCGACTGTGTTGAGATCACTGCCGCTTGGTTGAAGATCTTCCTGCGTGGAGGAAAGGAGCACTGGATCTCCTGCCTGGAGAGCGCCTGGGTGAAGGGTATATTTGTTTGAGGTAGAGCAGTCAGAGAAGTTGTGTTGAGATGGGTGAAGCATCGCCAACGTGGAGAAATGAGTTGTGAATTGTCGTAGGACAGAGATGCTGGCGTGAGAGGGTCGCATTGTTAGCGAGGGTGCGCCATTGCAATGCTGTACATGGAGGACTTGTTGAATTTCTCGACGGGCATTGTTTCTTCACACACTGCGTGTGAGGAGCATTTTGGAAAGGCTGCGCGTAAGGAACTGTAGATTGGATTAACGGGCCACCGGTTGAGATAAGAGAAAAATAAGGGGGAGGGGATACGGATCAAATGAAGTAAGATCAGTCCGTTTTGGCAACGCACACCCTGAGTCGAGTTCGAAATACAGCAGAGCTTCCATTTCTCGCCCGCGTTTCCCGGGAAATCCCACAAGGAGGAGACACGCCTGCACGAGGAGCTCGTTGCAGATCTGCTGAAAATGAAGCCTGGGGACGGGGTTCTTGATGTCGGCTGTGGTGTCGGAGGGCCAATGCAGGCCATCGCAGCGCACTCGGGCGCCAACGTTGTGGGAATCACCATAAACGACTACCAGGTGGAGCGCGCCCGGAGCCACAACAAGAAGGTGGGGCTCGACCGCCTCTGCGAGGCCGTCTGCGACAACTTTTAATGCTAAC
This sequence comes from Picea glauca, assembly GCA_000966675.3. Lineage (NCBI taxonomy): Eukaryota > Viridiplantae > Streptophyta > Pinopsida > Pinales > Pinaceae > Picea > Picea glauca. The sequence goes on from JZKD02S1725898.1 coordinate 116,513, forward strand.
GGTTCTTTTCTCGTATCTGAGTTGGTCTGTTTTCGGAAACTTATTCAATGCTAACAAAATGTTCGCATTTTCTCAAGCTAAATAAATTCAAGCAGAAAATGATAATGTCGTCTATCTGAGGTAGGTTTCCTTTCACGATAGAGGTCGGTCGAGATTTATGTTCTTGTCAGGTCTGAATAGGTGGGAGACTGCAGAGGACGAGATCAGTTGGAGGTCATGGAGGACATACTTAATCTAGTGGAGGTGCACCTTCTTGGATGGATTCTACTAATTCGGTGTGAGGAGGTCTATGCGTTGGAATTTGTTCTTGAGAATCCTGCGTACAATAACCCCACGCATTATCTATTCGTTGTCAAGAAGTGAAGGTGCAAGTGCGGATCTGCGATTTGAAGAGTTTGATTTATAGCATTAGCGACTCGGTTTCTGGGCTTATAAATTAGACTCTCAGTAAGGATGAAATGAAAGCTTTTTAAATTGAGTATTCTCTCTCCGGTCCTTTGCCCATAGAAGAGTCCAAAGCACCCGGCTCAATGAACCCATAAGATTCTCCGCTTGGCTCAAACCTATAGGGAGGGTCAAAGACTAACAATAATTTCTGAGCGCAAAACATGATTTATGAGTGAGCATAAACTCGTATAATAAAGCATTCAGTCTTATTACTTCGTTACTAATTACTCCCACCCATAACCCAGCCAGCGGCATAAACTACAGTTGTGAACCCAAAGGCTATTATAACTGCCGGAGGTCATAGGCATCTGTCTGTATTTATGTAAAGACCGTGCAACTAGCTAGACTTTACTGAATGTATTGTTGGCAGCGATGAACTTCAAGCTGCGTCAACTTTGTTAAATTGTTTTTCAGATAGTGTTTACTGCACGGTTTGTGCATGCATGTAGACACAACACAAAGTTGAAATGGAGAAGCGTGATTGTAAGTTTGGACCAGTTGAAAGGGTGATGCAAAGCGGTGACAGGAACAGATCTAATGGATCATTTATATTTTCATTGGGTAAGTTCACATAATCTCATTCTCAAAGTGATAAACCTACATGAGGTGTGGTCTCGAATATGAGAAGAGGATGTGAAAACTCTACTTTTAGAATGGCATTGTGAATGGTAGCTGGAAATGCATTGTAAGGATTCTGGATAAGAGTTATCCATGTGGCCATCTCGATGAGGTTATTTAAGTACACAATCATTTTGTAAATGCACGCACCTAATTCCATGGGTTGTTAAGATAGTCTATAGTCTTGTTTTTAAATCATGTATTTAAGCATGAGTATTCTTATGTGATTTATGGAAGACTTCAACTTCAAGTAAATTGGAGTGGTACTTTCCCATGTGTTGAATATTGGAGTGTTGATAACATTTGTAAGTATCAATAATGGCATGACAAAGCAAGAGGTGTCAGGGTGACAGTAAAGTTATCGTGATAGTGAATTATTTTTTATTTATTTTGGAGTTGTAAACAATTATATGTAAATGAGGATATGTCTGTAAGACCTTGAAAGGCATGTGTACCCCTCGTGAATCACCGGTAAAGTCTAGGTGATAGGAGGGTATTTGTCTTATGAGATTACATCTAATGTAGCCGATTTAAAGGCTTGATGAAACTCCAATGTAAATGGGTCTGGAGGTAAGTGATGAACACTTACTTGGTTAACTTTGTCAGATTTGGTCAAGTGAATGTTCATGTCAAGGTAGAGTTGAGACTCTATTGTAAGGTGCCCGAAGATGAGCATTGAAGGCTCATTTGACAGTCTTGGCTGGAATGGGCTAAGGTTTTCAAATGTTATATTCGAGGTGGAACATTGAAGGTGTTCAAGATCGCAAAAGAAGAGTTGTTTTGCAAGATCAAGTAATCATTGTATGGCCTAAAACTCAAGCAGGAAAATCTTGTACAGGATGTTTGATTCCTTCATGGTGAGCCAAAGACTAAAAGAAGTGAGAGTAACCATTGTTTCTATGGTACTCACTATCTTGGTGTTTTTTTATTGTTGACAATATGCTTGTAGCAAGCACAAGCATGGTTAAGATGAAGGATCTGGGAGCAACAAAACAATCTTGGGCATGGAAATACATAGAGATGGGACTAATGGTAAGTTTTTGGTTATCACAACTAGAGTACATGGTATGATACTCAGGAAATTCGGTATGAATGATGTGAAATTGGTAAAAATATTTTCTCTTTCCATTATAAGCTTTCTTTGGGTTTATGTCCAAGTGAGGAAGAATAAAATGGTTAATGTCTCATGTATAGTGTGCTAGTAGAAATATTGATGATTGCGATGAAAGGATTAGATAATTTCACGTGCAGTTGGTGTTGTCAGTGGTCACATGACAAATCCAGGTGGAGCAGTGAAATGGGTGCTTCAGTTTTTTGGAAGCATGAGTATCACCTATCTTTAGCTTGCAAGAAGGTGATGAATAGACAATGGCATGGTATCAGGTAAATTGTTGTCAAGGTGGATATTGTTAGGAATCTAACAACTATTTGGATAAGGCGGTTTTAACTGACCAAGATTTAAGGCAGATTTATTGCCTCTTGTTAAAACCACTCAACTAAGTTAGGGGCAACAATTAATGTAATTAGTTGTGTATAACTGATGGAGATGTTGTTTAAATATGTAGCCCTTAGAGGTAGATATTGAGCAAGGGGCTTCAAGCCCTCTCCGGCCTACTGGTTGTAATCTCATGTTAAGAAATAAAATGTTGTTGTCATTGTCCCATGGATGTTTCCCTCACCCTAAGGGTTTTACCACATAAATCATGGTGTCTCATGTGTGATTGGATCTAGTGTCTCATGTTTCTTTGGTTCTCTGCTGGAAATTAATCTCTGTGGGTTCTAGGACCCAACATTTTCCTTTTGGAGGGTGTTTAGGAGGCACTCACATGTTTGGTGCAGGTCTTACCATTTCTTTTGGAGGATGTTGGGCTACTTTTGAGGTTGTTTCACCCTTTGGGAGAGAACATTGCACCCTTTGGAGATGGCATTGTGCTTGGAGGATGAAACATTACACCCCTTAGAGGGAATGTCTCACTTTGGAGTCCATGCACAGTCCTTTTCACACCATTTGAGTGAATCATATACTCTTGGTAGAACACACGTGACACACATGTGACTTTTTCATGCATTTATGGAGGACGAATTGGCATATGAGCATGTTTCACATCATTTTGGAAGCATGTTTCACATCATTTTGGGAGCATTGTTGGGGGTATTTTAACACATCCACTATTATATCATGGATATTTTATGTATTGTGACCTTACCTCTAGGGCTTGTAAAGAGATAAAGGAATTTGTATATTTTCTTAGGGTTATTGCTAGAAAAATATTATTATTACAATGAAAAGGGTTAAGATATATCATATAAATAGAGAAGCACTTCTGATTTGGATTCATTGCTAAACACTTGTGGAGACCAATACTTGTCTACTATGACTTCTATATTTTTTTCATAAATGGATAACTAAAGTGACTTCTTGAGGAGGATATCATGTGGATGCTTTGAAAATTTCATGGATGCTCTTGGCTAGTGTTTTTTGAATGAATTGATTTCTATAGTAAGTGGTCTTAATTAATCTTTGTGGATGTTGTTTACGAGTGATTCTAAGTTTAATTTTACTCCTCTAATGGTGGTGGTGAACTCTCTTTATATTTTTCTTAAGAAAAATCATTCTTCAAAGCTCTTGGGATATTACTAGTGGATTATTTTCCGTTGAACTATCTTGAAGCTTGTGAGGGACTAGGTTGATTTGTTAGGGTTTGTAGTGGACAACCCTAACTATAGAGGCTAGTTCTACTTACACTATCTCAAGGGAATCCTTAGTTGACCCCATATGCCCAAAAAACATTATTAGGCATTAGTCTTCTCTCTTCTAGTCAATATTAAATTTAAAATTCCAAATGTTGTATCGTGTTAAGGTAAATCTAGGGTTTTAGAGCATGCATTTAATTTTCAGTCATAAAAAACCCTATACATGTAGGGTTTTCATGCATATTTTTGACCTAAAATTATAAACTTTTATTGCATATTTTGACATAAATCCTAGGGTTTTTCTTTCATGTGTTTGACCTAAAATCATTTCACTTGGAAAATCAATCTAGTTGGTTTGTATTACAACAATTTTAGGGTTGGATGCAGTGGTTTTATTAGCTCTTGTATGCTCTTGAATTTTAAAAATTAATAAGTTATTTAAACCTTAGATTTATTCATTATTTTAGCCCTAAAGTTTTGTGTGTTTATAATATGTTTAAAGAGTTGAAGTTGACTACTATTGTGACTTGTTTATTGCTTTAATTTTTATCTTCTATGCAATTTTTACAAAAACTATTAGTAATTTTCAGATTTGCAATGTTTGGGGATTGTTTTTCATAATATCATTACTTGATAAACCCCCTAGAACAAGCTTAGAGAAAATAAAACCAAATCTTCACTTTACT
>JZKD02S1725909.1:100190-110849 GCA_000966675.3 Picea glauca
TGTATCCCAGGTTATAGTAAGTAATACAATACTATTTTCTGTGTATAAGAATGTGCAATAACTGCTATCCAATTCTCAATTTGGTATCAGAGTGAGATTGGGATCCAGGAAGATGAGAACCTGAGAAAATAAGAATGTATTAAAGTAAATAGTTTTTTGTGTGCTATTATGTGTGTGTTATTGTCATAGAAAGGAATTTATGTTGGAGATGGAGCCATCATTCGTATGATATTGGAGTTGATGTAAATCGATTGTATTGAAGAGTTGTTTTCATCATAGTTGCCTCACTTGGATGAGAAATAGCGCAGTCCCGAGGCATCAGAATGAGTGTAGAAGCTGATGAAGACCATGCCAGACAAAGTGTTGTAACCTTTTTCGTTATGTAATTTGTGAAGTTTTGTAATGTAGGCATTAACAGGGGGTGTTAGAGATAATTCCTAATTAATGCCACTACTAGAGTTTAGGGATTGGATTGGGTTAGTTGGAGGATGTTGAGAGATTATCTCAACCTCTCCCTCCAAGAGTGGAATAGGTTGGATCTCACAACACTTATTTAAGTGTGATGTATCTCAGGTTATAGTAAGTAATACAATACTATTTTATGTGTATAAGTTTGTGCAATGGTTGCTATCTAATTCTCAATTCAAATGCCAACTCTCGAATGATCAAATGAGAGGCTGAAGCCTTTACTTATAGCATCGCCAGTGGGTTAACCGAGAATTACTAACTGACATCTTTATGTCAAAAAAATATGCTTTTCACGAGGGGGATATTTCTCATGATCCGACCGGACTGACAAAAGACAAAATACAACTAAGATTTGGGGCAAGTGGGGACAACCACTTCTTATCTCATCCTTTAGTGGTCTTTCGACATATGGGGACCCGAATCAGACCTGACATATAAAGACAAAATACGACTAAGATTTGGGGCAAGTGGGGACAACCACTTGTTATCTCATCCCTTAGTGGTCTTTCGACATGTGGGGACCTGAATCAGACCTGACATATAAAGACATAATACCACTAAGATTCAAGGCAAGTGGGGACAGCCACTTGTTATATCATCCCTTGGTGGTGTTTCGACATATGGGGACCCCAATCAAAGCTGACATATAAAGACATAATACGACTAAGATTCGGGGCAAGTGGGGACAACCACTTGTTATCTCATCCCTTAGTGGTCTTTCGACATATGGGGACCCGAATCAGTCCCGAAGGATAAAAAGTGGAGTGCTAAGTCACCCACGGAACGGTATGGCCTATGAAATAGCCGACAAACACACAAAGTGTAGAGTAGAGTGTATTGCCACCCACAGAGCATCTCTTTAAGATTTTATAAAATATTGCATGTAAACAAAGTAAATATACTATGTACAAATTAGGATCCACAATGCTTTTGCACTAATCCTCCATGTGATTATTCAAATTATGAATCTCTTCTTCAATCGAGGAGATATCGGAGTTGTATCCATATGGATCCTAAGATTCAGGTACATCTGGTAATGGGAAGAGGAAATCATCAAGGCAACGACCCACAAAGGATCCGGGCATAAGTGCATGCTTATGATCTTTAAGATACTCTCTTTGATAGCTAGTTTGGACTTTAAGGGTTAGGAGTACCTCTTCTCGTGTTATGCCTAGGATTTTTCCATCCTTATCTTTTAATGCATGTTCATATTGTACAAGCTCCGGAGGATCGAGTTGGATAAAGATGCAACAACAAATTTTAGCTTGAATTTGAACCAAAGTTCATATTGAGCTGCAATCATAAGTTCATGCTGCAAATTAAAAATAAATTGAGGTCCTTTTAATGACCATTCCTCCCTTGGCATAAATATTTCAAACAAAATTTCAGTACATCCAGTCCATGGTTTTCTTACTAAATTTCTAGTATCTAAACAAACAACAATTTCCCTCTTTTCACGAGCCAGTTGTAACAGTAAGGAATAATGCTCCCAACATACGGGTCCAGAGCCAATATCACAGTAACACATATCTTCATCATCATAGTCTATGGAGAATTGTTGAATGCATCCCCATATCATTTTTGAAGCATTTCTTAGGCCTGCAAATGCCTTCTGCTCCCATTTTTCAAGGATCTGGATTTTCATGGGAGAATCCTTGATTTCTTCAATCAATCTGGTTGGCAATTGTTCTTCTTCTCTTTCTCTGACCATCATCTCTATTACTTCTTGAATTACTGCTAACAAGACTTCTTTTCTCCTTGTGGCTTGATCTCGATCTTCATATGTTTGAGTCATAGGATGTTTTCCTTTATTTGATGGTTCTGCTGAAAACATGGCTAAATTTGCAGTCTTGGCTTCCTTGGTTAACATATCAGCAAGGCAATTTAAATGACCAGGTTTATGTTGTACAGTGAAAACAAAATTATCTAGCCATAAAATCCATTTTTGAATTCTAGAATGAGACTCTATAAGGATCTTTTTAGATTTTAACATCCTTGGTAAAATTTTTAGATCAGATCTAATTAGAAATTTTATCGGTTTGAGATTGAGTCTGAAATGGAGCACTGTCTTTTTTACAACAAGAAGCTCTTTGTGACTAGAAGGGTAATTAAGTTATGCTCCCCGAAAAGAACCTGAAGCATATGAGCATATAGTTTCAACTCCGATAATTTTTTCAATTAGTACACCTGCCCATGCACTGTTTGATGCATATCTTTCTATGATATAGTTCCCTTCTCTAGTAGGTAGGGATAATGGTGGAAGAGTTTGGACATATGGGGACCCGAATCAAATCTCACATATAAAGACATAATACGACTAAGATTTAGGGAAAGTGGGGACAACCACTTGTTATCTCATCCCTTAGTGGTCTTTCGACATATGGGGACCCGAATCAGTCCTGACATATAAAGACATAATATGAATAAGATTCGCAACAAGTGGGGACAACCACTTTTTATCTCATCCCTTAGTGGTCTTTCGACATATGGGGACCCGAATCAGACCTGACATATAAATACATAATACCACTAAGATTCGGGGCAAGTGGAGACAACCACTTGTTATCTCATCCCTTAGTGGTCTTTCGACATATGGGGACCCGAATCAAACCTGCCATATAAAGACATAATACCACTAAGATTCGGGAAAAGTGGCGACAACCACTTGTTATCTCATCCCTTAGTGGTCTTTCGACATATGGGGACCCGAATTAGACCTGACATATAAAGACATAATACGACTAAGATTCGGGGAAAGTGGGTACAACTACTTGTTATCTCATCCCTTAGTCGTGTTTCGACATATGGGGACCTGAATCAATCCTAACAGATACAAAGTGGAGTGCTACATCACCCACAGAATAGTATGGCCTATGAAATAGCCGAAAAGCACACAAAGTGCAAAGTGGAGTGTACAACCACCCACATAACATCTCTTTATGATTTTATAAAATACTTCATGTCATCAAAGTAAAGACACTATGTACAAATTACGGTCCACAATGATTTCTCACTAATCCTCCATGCAATTATTGAAATTATGAATCTCTTCTTCAGTCCAGGAGATATCGGAGTCGTATCCATATGGATCCTAAGATTCAGGTACATATGGTATTGGAAAGAGGAAATCATCAAGGCAATGACCCACAAAGGATCAGAGCATAAGTGCATGATTATGATCTTTAAGATACTCTCCTTGATAGCTAGTTTGGACTTTAAGGGTTAGGAGTACCTCTTCTTGTGTTATGCCTAGGATTTTTCCATCCTTGTCTTTTAATGCCTTTTCATATTGTACAAGCTCCCAAGGATCAAGTTTGGATAAAGATGAAACAACAAATTTTAGCTTGAATTTGAACCAGAGTTCATATTGAGTTGCAATCATAAGTTCATGCTGCAATTTAAAAATAAATTGAGGTCCTTTTAATGACCATTCCTCCCTTGGCATAAATCTTTCAAACAAAATTTCAGTACATCAAGTCCATGGTTTTCTTACTAACTTTCTAGTATCTACACAAACAACAATTTCCATATTTTTGTGAGCCAGTTATAACAATAAGGAATAATGCTCCCAACATATTGGTCCAGAGCCAGTATCACAGTAACACATATCTTCATCATCATCGTCTATGGATAATTGTTGAACACATCTCCATATCATTTTTTAATCATTTCCTAGGCCTGCAAATACCTTCTGCTCCCATTTTCCGAGGATCTGGATTTTCATGGGAGAATCCTTGATTTCTTCAATCAATGTGGCTGAAAATTGATCTTCTTCTCTTTCTCTAATCATCATCTCTATTAATTCTTGACTTACCACTGACAAGACTTCTTTTCTCCTTGTGGCTCGATCTCGATCTTCATTTGTTTGAGTTATAGGATGTTTTCCTTTATTTGATGGTCCTACTAAAAACATGGCTAAATTTGCAGTCTTGCATTCCCTGGTTAACATATAAGCAAGGCAGTTTAAATGACCAGGTTTATGTTGTACAATGTAATCAAAATTATCTAGCCATAAAAGGTTAACATATCAACAAGGCAGTTTAAATGACCAGGTTTATGTTGTACAGTGTAATCAAAATTATCTAGCCATAAAATCCATTTTTGAATTCTAGAATGAGACTGTAAGGATATTTTCAGATTTTAACATCCCTGGTAAAATTTTCAGATTGGATCTAATTAGGAATTTTGTTGGTTTGAGATAGAGTCTAAAATGGAGCACTGTCGTTTTTACAATAAGAATCTCTTTGTGACTAGAAGGGTAATTACATTATGCTCCCCAAAAATAACCTAAAGGATATGAGCATATAGTTTCAACTCCGTTAATTTTTTCAATTAGTACACCTTCTCATGTACTATTATATGCATCTCTTTATAAGATATAGTTCCCTTCTCTAGTAGGTAGGGATAATGGTGGAAGAGTTTGGACCTTGTCTTTTATCCTCCTGACAGCTTTAGTCATTGCATCATTCCAAGCTGGAGGATTTTTTTTCAATCTCTGTTGCAGAATCAAAATATCATATGCCTGCCCTTTGTAGAATGGACAAATAGAGTTCAATATTCCTAGGAACCTCTGCAACTGCATTTTGTCATGAAGAATGTCAAGAAATTCTGTAAATTATTTCAAAATATGGTCTTGGAGAATTACTTGGCCTTTTGCTATCCTGAAACCGGGAAATTCGATCTCAGTTTTCCCAATTTCCATTTTCATCTTGGATAAAACCAGACCGTGCCTGAACACTAGGTCATAAAACTGTTGCAAGTGTGTGAGGTGTTCTTGGAGATTATTTGAACATACGAGGATATCATTAATATAAATAACTAGCCATGGATACTCCATGAATATGTATTCCATTCTTTTTTGGAATTCACTAGGAGCGTTCTTTAAGGCAAAAGGAATTACTTTCCATTGATAATGACCACGGGGTGCAACAAAAGCATTTTTATGTCTATCCTATGGGACTATACCTATTTGATAGAATCTTGATTTTAAATCAAATTTACTAAATACAATCTTCCCTTTTATTCTCTGTGATAATGAGCTTTTATTTGGAAGAGGATACATGATGTTTTGAAGAACTTTGTTTAGTGGTTTGAAGTTGACTACCAAGCTCGACTTTCCTCTTATTTTCTCAGAGTGCTTGTTGACATAAAACCTCTGTAAGCCCATGCACTCTTTGATGGTTGTATCAATCCCTTCTGTATGATATCATTAATTTCTTTTTGGAAATTTTGGATCTCTGTCGAACTCATCAAGGTTGTTGTTGCCTTTTGTGGAGTAATTTTGACCAAGGGATCATATGGAAGAGACACAAAATATTTCTCCCTGTGCCAGAAGGCACTAAGGGATTTTGAACTGAAATTTGTGATGCGTTTTCCTGAAATGTCTTTCAACATTTTTTCTCCATGTATCTATGCATAATAGATGCTCCTTTCCATTTTGTGTAAGTCTCTTAATGATGGGGCTTGTTCAGAGACCTTTTATTGTTCTTTTTCTCTAATTATAGATATTCCTTCAATAAACAAAGGAGTATGGATCTTTATCCTATTTAAATAGAATTCAAACATATTTTATTTCTTTTTTATTTTCATGGGATCTATAAGTTCAATGAATTCTGCACCTAACACACAATCATCATTAATCTAGTTCACACAGTGGAAAGAAAGCCTGAAAGATTGCTTACCAATTTTTAATGGAAATTTTTCCACTTGGCGTTGTATGGGTAATTATGAACCATCTATGGCCTTTCTTTTCATGGTAGGTCTTTCTCAATAGAATTCTAGAATTACATCCTTTCTTAGTAAATTTAACCGACAACCAGGATCAACTACGTAATCTACCTCATATGGTTTTGTATTAGGTGGAAAAAATGTGATCTTCATGTAGATCTTAGTTCCTCCAAATGATAGTAATGCAAGACTTGGCTTTACCTCTTTTGGAGAACTGGGTTTTGAATCTTCTTTTTGAGAAGAACTAGAAGATTCTTTAGAAGAATCATCAGACCTTTCTATACTCTTTTCCCCAGATTTGTTTCTCCTATATCCCTTTGGTGCAGTGAATGCATCTTCATACACTCTAGATAATTCTTCTTCTAATGAATTATTTCTCTCACTTCTTATTCCTTCAATGGAGAGCTTGATTTGCTTAATGTTTTCTAGAGTAATTTTCAACATTTGATGTTTCTCTTTCAACTGAAGTTTTAACAACTTTTATCTATCTTTTCTAAAACTTTGTTTGTCTTTGTGTTGATATGGAAAATCAAAATACAAGTCTTCTCAAGCATATTTAATAGATGATGGATTACCAGATAGGAGTTTAACTAGATATTTACTATGAGTAGCAACATACCTTAGTAGACCATCCTTTTCTTTTCTTAGATTTTCCCTGATTGTATATTTCTAGGTTGGGGTAATTTCAAGAAACCAATCAATCTCTTGGTTTCTCTTTTCAGAATCTGGTTTTTGCAAATTTGAGAACACGGAGAAATAAAAAGTGGGTTGCTCACACTCCCAATTTAGCTCTAAATCACTAAATTCAGAGGAAGAGGAGAGAGAATCTGAATCATCTCTTGAAATATCATATGGATCTAGAAAAAATGACATTTCCATCAACTTCTTCATTAGGAGCACAATAAAAAAAATCCCACCACTTGGGATCAAGATCCTCTGCAAAGAGTGAAGATAAATTTGGCTTGTTTTTCTTTCTAGGGCATTGATGTTCCCAATGGATTTTTTGCTTACATTTTAAGCAAGTTGAGTCCTTGGTAGGCTTTTGTCTTTTCTTAAGATACAAAATTTTCTTATAAGATTTGTATTTATGCTTCTTTTTCTTGGGTCGAGGATGATCAGGCTTGAATATGGACCTGAAAGAATGAAATTTATTTCCTTTGGATTTGCAGGAGCAATGTGTCTTTTCAGACTAATGCGCTCGATTATGAGCACCACATCCCCATTCTCGAATCAAACCTACATCTTTACATAAAGAAGAAGTGAACATATTATCAAATCTCTTAAAATATTTTGTTACCCTTTTTTCCAGACAATGTTCTTGAATTACAATTTTGATATGATGATATGCCATTGCTAAAGACATCCCTTCCAGAGTAGTATTCTTCTCATGATCCGACCAGACTCACAAAAGACAAAATACAACTATGATTTGGGGCAAGTGGGGACAACCACTTGTTATCTCATCCCTTAGTGATCATTCAACATATGGGGACCCAATTAGACCTGACATATAAAGACATAATACGACTAAGATTCGGGTCAAGTGGGGACAACCACTTGTTATCTCATCCCTTAGTGTTCCTTCGACATATGGGGACCTGAATCAGACCTGACATATAAATACATAATACGAATAAGATTTGGGGCAAGTGGGGACAACCTCTTGTTATCTCATCCATTAGTGGTCTTTTGACATATGGGTACCCGAATCAGACCTGACATATAAAGACATAATACGACTAGCATCCAGGGAAAGTGGGGACAACCACTTGTTATCTCATCCCTTAGTGGTCTTTTGACATATGGGGACCCGAATCAGACCTGACATATAAAGACATAATACGATCGGAATTATTTTGATGCTTTTGGGACATAATTTCCCTGTCATCTTTATAATTTTCCCTCGTGCAAGTCTTTTTTTTTAAATTTCTCAAGTTCATGTATTTAGGTTTTTATTCGTTCTCATGTATTTAATGTTTATTGATTCTGGAAGTGTGATAAAGTGTGTTGGATTGGATTTCCCACATGTCTGCCATCTTTTTAATTTTCCCTCGTGTATGTCATCTTCTTTAATTTCTGGGGTCCTGTTGATGGGCGAAATCGACTGTCCATCAATTGGAAGAACAAGTTCGATCTGGGGTTGTCTAGGTAACCCAAGTCGTTTGATGTAACTTGTTCTGATGGGTTTAATGGCTTTGTTAGCCAATCTAAAGTCCTAAAATAAAGAGTAAGGNACTGAAATCTTGCAAAATCAATGTAATAATAATTGCTTTTGAGAAGAAGATAAAAAAAACACATTTAAATATTTAATGTTTTCTTTTTATAAATATAACAAATCTTGAATTAACTAAACCATGAAACGCAGATGTATAGATAGTCAAAAGCTAATCTTAAACTTTCTGGTTTCACTAATATATAAATGACAGAAATTAGAAATACAAATAAGCTAACCTGTTGTCAGTTCCTGAGATGTGTCCAAGCCTTTGTCTGAATGAGGAACATCCAACTGCAATGCCCACGAGATAAATCTGCAATAGAATTTATACTAAAACCTTTCCGAATAAATTCAGAAGATGTATCGGCAGCCAGGATTAGAAAATGAAAAGGGAACACATATTAATTATGTGATCTTATGATTGCCAATGATTACATTCATATAAATTTGTGTGTAATACATTCACTTCATTATCCAACTTAAACATCAAATAGAAATCTCGATATTCAAATTAAAAAAGATTATCACAATGTGAATATCTGGAATGACAAATTATGAACAATTTTTATAACATGAATATCCTGAAACATAACATATCAAGAGTCTAAATCTACATGACATATTAATATATCAAAGATTAAATAAAACAAAATGTTAATGAAACAGCATCTGTAGTGGACTAAAGACGAAAGTTGTACGTTGTTCCATAAGTCTTGAAAATCATTCATTCATAATTGGTTCCAAGCCAAGATGCCTATCATTTACAAAATAGAGAGTATTTAAAGAGTTTTGTTTTGAAATCTAAACTTCCTATCTCCTAAGATATGATCAGATCTTATAAGATCAAATCATTACAAATATAGAGGGCCTAGAGCCACTCATGATCAAACTATATCTTCAAACATTTGTGAAAGTTTTTTCCTATTTACAAAATAAACAAAAGGAGATACTAACCAACTAGATTGAACATGTTCCATCACATAAGATCAACATCATATATATCATGTCTTGAAAAATGAAATAGGAACAAGTTAGATATTGTATTAACAAATAATTACTAAATTCTATATGAAAATGAGTTGGCTACAAAATCTCTCGATTCTGTAGCCAACCTTATATTGGTAAAAGAAATCCAAGTTTAACCATTTTGATTTAAAAAATAACATGATTGTAATAAAAGGGAAAAAACTATTTTAGCATTTGAACCAGTGACTAATATGGATCAAGACAACTCAGAATTGATTATGGCCTTTACACCGTCTGCATTCTTTATTATAATGTTGCCTGTCTTCTTGTAACAACCCTCCTGGCTAAGGGCATCTACGCAGTCAACTGGTGAATTTTTTTTTGTTTTAACCATGTGTGTGCGTGTGTAGAAGAAACAACCCCCTCGACTCTAATTCAACACTCGAACCGACAGGACGCAAGTAAGACGAACACAATCAGGACGACCCGACATATCATAGCGACAATAAGAAGAAAACGCCCCCGAACAGGAGGCGGGCAACTAATGGCTGTAGGCAGAGACAAACATCAGGGGTTAGGCATAGTATGGTCACAGAAAGAAGGAATCCGACGGTAGAGTCGCAGTAGTGGAACTGTGCCTTTAAACAGCCCGAGACTACTGATACGGCTCAAAATGTGTCGCAAGAGTGGAACTGTGCCTTTAAACAGCCTGAGACTCTTGATACGACACTGGATTCCTTCTACCGGGTTACACACAGACAAAATACTAAGCTACAAGAGGAGTCTACATCCCGCCCGACACTAACCGACTACACAATACAAAACCACAGAGTGCTGCAATCAGGGGCAACCATGACCTCTAAGGGAGACGCAAGTCAGGAGGATTCTAAAACGACCCACTCCTATTGAGACCCGTGGACATCAATCAGGATCAAGCTCCATTAATCATTATAACCTACGGAGACCTTATCATTAGCGTTTAATTTAACGAATAAAACCTAGCAGTCTTAGACATCATCCCGACTCCCACCTTCGATTCAATTAAACAATTAATAACATTGCGACTCACCCCATCATCATGGACCTTGCAAAATAGAACGACCCTTATTATGGCGATCAACCAGTAATGTCAGGGCAAATAAACAACCTTATCATTGCAAATTAACAAGTAATAACATGACAATTAACAACTATTAAAATTGTGAATCACACATCATCAATTCCCTGGCAAACTAATGCAACCTTATGACTGCAAATTAACAAATAATTATCATGGCAATTAC
>JZKD02S1725920.1:54781-68272 GCA_000966675.3 Picea glauca
AATACATTGATCTACCTATGTGCGGGTTAGGACCTTAACATTGTAAGACCTATTTAGGCTTGCATACCCCCGGTTTGATGGTTCACTAGTATAAAGTCTAAATGTAGAACTAGGTGATAGTGGGGCATGTTGTATTCCGAGAAACTTGTTCAATAAACTTTGAGTGGGTAGGTATTTATCCCAAGTCAAGTTTAAAGTGGGGAATGCTGGGTTAATCTTGACTTGGTCATAGAGTGTTTAAGATAACCTTGATTTGGTCATTGTTTGGTTTACCGTTGGTGGTTTATGGACGCATGGTATTTGATGTGAGTATTTGCATGGTTATCTCCATACCATGCATATCATTGCATGTCTTTGCATGGCTATCTCCACACCATGCATGTTCACGCATGACTATCTCCACTCTATGCATGTCTTTGTATGACTATCTCAAGACCATGCATGTCTTTGAATTGTAATTGAATTTCGATAAATGAATTAGGGTTGTAATTGATGAAGCCTATTTAGTGGCTTGAGATACTCCATTGTAAAAATCTTCAAGTAGCCAGTGTTGGGATGGCTTGGCTAGTTTGACCAATGTTATCAATAAATATCTATGGAGGTGTTGGTTCTTCCAATTAAGGGTTTCTGGGATAAATATTGGCTCTATGTGCATGCATATTTTATTGTCTTTGATATTTCTCTATTATTTTTTAACATGTTATTAGAGCCAGATAGACCTAGACTCTCCAATTAGAGTGGTTGATGTTGAGATCCATGCTTATGAAATTATTGGTAAAATGAGTGATCCGTGGAAGAGAGATATGCACACAAATTAAAGTGATGGTTCATGGGTTTATAAACCATGGTGAGTGACACATGAAAATGGAGCATAAAGCACATTGAGGATGAAATACTTGGTGAATGAGTTCTTTGGCTCACTATATTTGGAGCAAGAAAGGATGTTGGTAAAGAAGCTAGTAGATGCTTCTTGCATTGTTTTCTAAAACATATGGTGGATTGATGTGGAGCATATGCATAAGTGCAATGCGGATGAAGTACTTGGTGAAGGGGTGATTTAGCTCACTAAGTAGGGAGGGATGCTGGTAAAAAAGTTTCTATATGCTTCTTGCATCATTTGCTCGAGCATACAGTGGATTGACATGGAGCATAGGTGAGAGCGCATTAAGGAAGAAGTAAACAGTGGATGAGTGCTTTGGATCACTGTATTTGGAGCATGGAGGGATGTTGGTAAAGAAGATGACATATGCTTCTTGCGTCATTTGCTCGAGCATACAGTGATAAGATAACTACTTGGTCTATGCAACAATATTTGGAGTAGGAGGGATGTTGGCAATGAAACAGGTTAATGTATTATAACATCATGTACTCAGGCATACAATTGCAATCATTTTTATGGAGTTGGATTTTAATACATGTAAATGGGCATATTGATGTAATACCTATTTAGGCATGCATACCCTTGGTTTGATGGTTCACTAATATAAAGTATATACATAGACTTAGGTGATAGGAGGGCATGTTGAATTCCTGAAAACCCGTTCAATAAAATTTGAGGGGGTAGATATTTATCCCAAGTTAAGTTTAAAGGGGGGAATGTTCTGTTAATCTTGACTTGGTCATAGAGTGGCCGCCGCCAGTGGTTAATATAACATTGATTTGGTCATTGTTGGGTTTACCGATGGTGGTTTATGGGCCCATGACATTGGGTAACCCATGGTATTTGATGTGATTCTTGCATGTATTTGCATGGATATCTCCATGCCATGCGTGGCTATCTCCACACCATGCATGTCTTTGCATGGATATCTCCACTATATGAAAGTCTTTGCATGGTTATCTCGAGGCCATGAATATCTTTGCATTTTAATCTAATTCTGGTAAAGGAATTAGGGTTGCAATTGATGAAGCCTATTTAATGGCATGTGATACTCCATTGTAAGAAGCCTCAAGTGGCCGGTGTTGACTTGAATTGGTTGATTTGGCCAAGATTATTAATAGATATCTATGGAGGTGCTAGTTCTTTTGATTAAGAGTTTCCAAAATAAATATTGGCTCTATGTGCATACATTTTGTGTTGTCTTTGATATTTCTCTCTTAATTTTTAAGAAAAAATATGTCATGGAAGAGGAAGAGGAAAATAAGGGTCTAGAGAAAGATCCATAAATTGTCACTATTTTAACCATATTAGTAATCTTGAGAGATATTGTAGAAATAAAATACATAATTTGAAAAATAGAGGTGCTAATACTATTGTCAAAGAAACATAAAATGAGAAACTATTTATAACAAGATTAATCACACATAATGAAGAAAATAAGGCATGGTACAATGATTCGAGATTTTGAATCATAGGACATCTCAAGAAATGTTTTCAAGAGTATAGATGAAAATTATTTTGGTAAAGTAATATTTTGAAATGAATGTGTATCTAAAGTAAACGAAAAATTGTAGTTACACTGGCTATTCCAACTTCAAATGGTAAGAAAAGTTTATTGATAATACATTGTTAACACCAATATTTAAGAAAAACCTATTAATAAAATGAAATTATAAGTTAGTGTTTAATAACAAAGAATAATCCTGGATAAGATTAACATGAATGTAGTGGTAGAAAGAGGGGAAATGATTATGGATATAATTTTCAAATTCTTTTTCTAGTTGAGGGAGTCATGTAATTTGAAATCTATAGAAGAAATAATCAACATTCTTTGAAATTTGTAGAAATTAATGGCATCACACATTTCTTTTTATTTATTTTAATAAAAAAATAAAAAAATAACAAAATGATAAATTAAAATATAAATAAATTTAAAATATTTATTTATTTTTATTAAAAATTAAATATTTAATTATACCAAATTATTTTTGGGGCTTTATTTTTTCCATGTTAAAACAAATTTTCATAAAATTTTAATTTCATCTTCTTTCCCATCGAAACCCATTGGTGAGATTGCATTAGATAATTGTAAGATAATGTTTTATAAATAAGAGGTAAGACATTGGGAACCTATTGGTAGGATTGCATTAGATGATTGTAAGATAATGTTTCATAAACAAGAGGTAAGACATTTGTTAACATGTGAGAAAGGATGGATTTATAAACAAGGCTACATGGAAGCATATACTTGCCTCTATGCAAGAATTCAGAGCAACTTGGTCATGCAAACATGATCAATGTCTCAGAGAATTTAGAGCAACTTGGTCATGCAAACATTATCAACGTCTCAAAAAATTCAGAGCAACTTGGTCATGCAAACATGATCAACATCTCCAATCACAGTGAATACGCTCTCCTGCACCAGTTTTCTTGGATGTTGGGTATGGGTGTAGCCTCTATTTAGTGTCAGAAACATATGGAAACAATCGTACAACTTTTGGAGCTAAGAAAAATCATTTACCAAAAGTTGCATGCACTTGTTACAATTCATTTTGATGAGTTTCAAAATACTTGCAAGTTGTAGTGTTGTAAGATCTCAGATGGAAACAACATGTCTTCATTCTTAATATAAATTTAAAACAATTCAGAACTCATATGTACTAATTTCAAACAAAACATTACATTTTACCTAAGTATTTGATCTCTAATGAATTCTTCACCTTTGTTCCATTCATTTTGATGTTAGAAGTATCCTTGAAAACGTTCATGATAGCTTTAACCTCCACCAGATCTCCTACCAGGGTATATGTGGAATGAGAATTGATATAGTTGACCTTTAATGTTATTGATGATATGATAATAGATCAATAATCCTTGGGTACAATTCATTAGAATACTTTCTACCAAATTCACATTAAAATATAGGAAACTATTTTAAGTAATTCTACACTACTGGTAGATCTTCATTAAAACATGGAAGACACTTACCTCCTCTAGTGAAACTCCTACATCTTCCAAACATTTCCGAATGAACTCTGAAACCACAATCCCATCAAAACTAATGAATTCTTCACCTTTGTTCCATTCATTTTGATTCTAGAAGTATCCTTGAAAACGTTCTTGATAGCTTTAACCTCCACTAGATCTCCTACCGGGGTAGATGTGGAATGAGAATTGATATAGTTGACCTTTAATGTTATTGACGATATGATAATAGATCAATAATCCTTCGGTACAATTCATTAGAATACTTTCTACCAAATTCACATTAAAATATAGGAAACTATTTTAAGTAATTCTACACTACTAGTAGATCTTCATTAAAACATGGAAGACACTTACCTCCTCTGGTGAAACTCCTACATCTTCCAAACATTTCCGAATGAACTTTGAAACCGCAATCCCATCATAACATAGATTCGTAATGTGATAGACATCAAAAGTGATTACCCCGCCAAGGTACTCAGCTAGTATGGGAGTTCCTCTCTTCCTTACATGCTCAAGACTTTCCATAACCTAGTTTGGAAAAAAGACAAACTATGTTTATCAAAATCCCCATTCTCATAGTCTGAAATGATCTTTGAATATTTACAAATATCATTTTTGTCTAACTCAAACCTAAATTTATCACGGGGCAAGATATTTGAATAACTTTCCAAGGTACTCAGCTAGTATGGGAGCTCCTCTCTTCTGTGCATGCTCAAGACTTTCCATAACCTAGTTTGGAAAAAACACAAACCATGTTTATCAAAATCCCCATCCTCATAGTCTGAAATGATCTTTGAATATTTAAAAATATCATTTTTGTCTAACTCAAACCTAAATTTATCACGAGGAAATATATTTGAATAACTTGATTGTTGCTCATAAAAAGGGCCAAGTAATGCCTCTATGCTCATGTCCCTTGAAAATGAAAGAATTCCTGACAATTCTATCTTGAATAGATAAATAATTCAGAGCAGTCAATGTGACATCGATGATCAGGGTTCCATTTCATTATGAATATAAGGCTCAACTGTGATTGCTATTCTTCTTATTATGTTGTACATTTTTCATTGATCAATACTATAGAATAAATATCTATAGTGGTTGAGTTCATCTTAAGCTCACCAACATGCCAAGACCTTCACCCATGACAAAGACATCACGATATTTGTCCCATATTGGTCTCGAAGCTCTCTTTGGGTCATCATTTCTCTTTGAAAGGGCCTTGCATGCAATAAATCCACCCACACTTGCTAGAAAAATTGAAGATTATGTGCCACCTCCAAGCATGATATCTTCTTCACCTATGCAAACATGATTTGCAGCTGCATATAGGTAGTAATTCATTGTTGCACATACTGCTGAAATTGAGTAGATCGGGCCCTTTACTCTCGTATCAATTTCCAACAGGGCAGATCCCATGTTTGAAAGGGAATAATGAATAAAATATGGTTTCATCTTCTTGAATCCATTCTGCACAAGAGCCTCTATTCTGACACAGGAGACTGTAAGGCCACCCATCGTTGTTCCCAACAACACCCCTACACGCCACTTGTCTACCTGCGTGGAATAGAACAACCATGTTAATGAAATACTATCTATTTGTATCTCTTAACTTATTTTCAGACATACCATGTACTCAGATAAGATGGTGTATTCTCAAGCTCAGGTGGAGAGCAAGACAAGTGAGAAAATGTTGGCATAGGGGCAAACCCAGGGTTCAATGCTTAACAACGCACCAACAAAACCCCGACTACCGACCCTTTTAGCAACACCTGCGAATCATGCAAAGTCTCACCCGAGGTAGAAGAAGGGGGGGTTACAGGATGTAGGTGTCTATAACCAGGCTAGGACACAAATCTGTGATAAAAGAACTTCGCATAATATTCTGTTAATGCTTAGGAAGTGAACATGAATTCATTTATTAACCTCATTGACATTGCAGAGAATAATCAAAGACAAATAAGCGTAGTAATAACAAATGATTATGTACCCTGAGCACTTAGCACTTATCACTATGAGTTAAATATAACATTCATTTACCCTTAATCATAAGTAAAGTAATTAAGCAACAAAATATACATTCATTACACATCATAATCAAAGCACTAAGCAAATGCATAACAACAATAACATTGCACAAAGAAAACCATGAGACACTAGATATACGTGGTTCACCCCAGGGTGGGGCTACGTCCACAAACCACTTCACCTCTTTATTATTTGCCAAAATATTACATCCAGTCAATCCTGTGCACTAAGCCACAAAGACGAACTTCGCACAAGATAGGAGATCTGCACACTAAGCACTAGATCCTCCTTCTTTACCCTCCAAAAATAAATTGAAGGCATAGAGCCACAATCTCTTATCACAACACTTAGTACCTTCTACAAAGTCAAATTCGAGCACAAAGCCTCGACCACATACATTTCTCTGTGCATAGAGCTACTGTTTCACACAGAACTACTACTTCTACAATACATTCCTCTTATTTATACTTTACAAAATATTACAATAGGGCCTAAACATGGGCAGAACCCATGGGATGACATCCCATAAACTTGTTACAAAACCCTAGAGGTCCCCTTACTGGGTCCACATAACCCTCAAAATAGGTGAGATCTGCGATCTCAACTCCGCCTGGGTGCTCCTACTTCGATCAATGTGTCAAAGTCTAAAAATGGGCCAAAACTGACCAAAGTTTCCCCAAAACTTGGTCGAGGGCCAACAGGCCCTCAACACTCACCTTTGACTCATCCCGAGTCACTTAGGTCCGAACAATGTTGCTTCAAAAGCCTTGAGATTAACTCAAGCTGCGTCAACTTGCTGCCTCTCCTAAGCCTCCTGCTCAGTGAGCTCTTGGACTGTCTTCTCTGTAATAGGCCCTTCCAGGCACTGTTTTACTGCTGCAACTACTTGATCTAACTGTGAACCCTAGCTGTCGATCTCCTCGAACACCTTGCAAGGTTCGTCTTGCATAGGTTGTAACTTCTATGTTACTTCCATCACCTTACCCTGGAGGGCAGTTATCTATTTTTGTACTGTGCGTTGCTCCTAGGATCTCTTCATCCTTTCCACTGCTATGAGCAACTTCATCTGCGCCTGCAATGAGAATGCTTGTTGTTGCACCTCCTATAACTGAGCTTCTAGCTTCTTTAACTATGGATCCTCGGTGAGGCATTCATATGTCTAGGCGCTTCTGTCACTCAACTGTTTACATGCTGAGGTGAGGGATTTTATACTTTCTACTGTGTTTTTGGCGGACTCCTCCCTCTGGTCACACACCTCCTAGAGGGTGCTCGGTACTATTCGTGCCTCCAGTTCAACTATCCTATCCTGAAATTGCTGGAGGGTCTCTGTGAGCTTCGACAGGATCGTGCTCCTCCTATACCAATCCTGGCACAGAGTGACATGCTTTACTTACTGCTTCTTTGACCACGACCTTCTCTACGATAAGATGCTCTTTTTATTTCTATAACTGGGCTTCGCCAACTCTCTTTTCTTCCTGAAGCTTCTCCTGAAGCTCTTCTTTCTCGCTTTCATAGGAAACTACATTGTCCTGTGCTTCTCGTAATTGTGCTAGGACTTCGTCTTTCTCCTTTTCCAAGGCTACTGTAGCCTTCTCCTTTTCTTCCCGAGCTCTTTGGAACCGATATTTTGTTTCATCAGCAAGCCTTCTTAGCTGGGCTGCTCTTTCAAAGATCATTACTCTATGTTCCCTTCTGTATGCCTTCAAACCTGACTCCATTACTTCGACCTATCCTAGAGGTATTCCTTTAAGGTTAACTTCAACATCCAAGTTGGGGCTAGCCTGTAGTGTTGTGGGGTTGGGAAACTTGATGCTATACTGGGGGAGGGTGAACCAAATCCCTGGTTCACCCTATGGAGTTGGTTCATCCTCCAAGTCTATGGTGTATGATTAGGAAGGCACAAATGGCGCAGTAGGCACTACGCGGACCAAACGAACAACATACTGCACTTCCTTCAACTCCCTCTCAATATTTTCATACAACTCTGCCTATTTTTCTTCGTATCTCTGTAGCATGTCTTTAGAATCATCCTCCATAGCTCTGCGGACCAGACTAATGTCATCGTCAGTGAGAGTGGATTCTAACTGTGGCTTATTGGCGCACGTCTTCTTCGTTGCTGAAGGCTTCTTCAAAGTAACTTTCCTCTTTTGTGGGTTCACTATCACGATAGGGGGATCTTCAGGTGGTGGGGTTCTAGCTCCTGTGAATGGTGATGGAGGGAGGTCAACTATAGCTTCGCCTCCTCCTTTCTCTTCTTCTTCTTCATCTCCTCTTTCCTATCCTTCTACTTCATTTTCTCCTCCTCCTTGTCCTTCTGCTTCGTTTTCTGCTCCTCTCGGCAAGCTAGACCCGTTATCTCCATAGTTTTCCTCTTCGTCCTTTTCGTCACTCTCTATGTCATGGTTTTCGACATGATTTTTGCATTCCCTCTGCTTCTTTGTCCCACTGGACTATCTGACATGTTCAACTCGCGTAACCATTGGGCTTCCTATAGTGTTAGTGTCGAATAACTCTGCATCTGTGACATGTACAATAAATTCTTCTGGCCATTCCTTTATAATCTGTTCCATATCTTCATCCGCGCGCTTATAATATGATTGCAAGATTTTCTGGTTCTCATCTCTTCGCGTGGTGATGTAGATGAAGTGGGGATCAATGCATAACTTCAATATGGGTTGGTATTGATGCAAGGTACGCAGTGCCATACAAGGGAATGCTTCAATGACGACTTTCAACTGCTGATAATACCTGTGAAACACGACATTAGACTGCCATTTCTTCGTCATGTCATTGGTATACCATAGGGTGGAAAACTAAGCGACTAGGGGCTCCGCAGGTTTGATCTCTAGGAAATTAGCTCCTTCAGGCATCTGCCAAGCCACAAATGCGATCAAGATGATCAACCAACTGCAGTGGAACTCATATCCTAAGTCTTGGGCTACGCAACAATGCTTTTCTAGCTCATTGACGAGGTAGTTCACCCATTTCATCTACAGGCCCTCCACACACTTTCCTACGAGGTCCACCACAAACCTGGTGACCTGTGTGGGGTGGTTCTTCCTCACTAGCTTGCCAACTAAGAGTTGACAATAAAGGCACACCACGCCATCCTATATGGAGGCTACCTTGTAACCTTGCTTCCCCTTTTCTACCTCTCCATAGGCTTCTTTGATGCGTTGCGCTAAAGATCGGTCTGAGGTCTTCCCTGGATAGAACTATTGTGGGTCAGGACCTCTCAAGATTAAACCCGTGATCTGGTGTATTAGCATCGGATCCACAGTAATTCTTCTATCGATCCATAGATATCCTCCATGATAGCATGACAGAAGGAGTTTAACGAAAGCGTTAACCTCCTGGCAACGACCAAAATGGGGAATCTTCATTACATTTAACACGGTTGACTGCGCCAACCCCTTGATTCATGGCTGCAAGACAAGGTGAGATTTATTTTTGGTTGTCTTCGTTAAGTAACGATGAGGAGCTAACATGGCGTAGTTCTTCCAGTATCCTAAGTTGAAGTAACTATGCTTCAATAAGGGGATCTGCCCTAACTGACTCCCTACTATGCGAATTCCTTTCAGAATGTACACAGTGAACACAAAGTACTCAAAATCATGGGGGATATTGTCATGACTAACAACGTCGGACAGAGGCGAATGTATTCAGACAGGATCTGCTTCGCGTTAGCCAGATCACCGTGGTGCTTACTTCTCTGTTCGGTTACGGGGTTGATGCGGGTGGAACGACGTCCAGTCGAAGGGGAAGCCTGTAGTCCCCTAGTCGAAAATGCATGAATACCTTCAAATACAGGTCGGTCTTCCATGAGTTTCCTAAGAACTTCCTCGACATACTTCTCAAGGTCGCTAGGTTCTCCCGACATTCTATCTTTTAACAGACAATAGGTAGACAAATAGACATGCAGGGTATACTTTCAAATAACGACAGACAACTCAGTTTGAAACTTGGGCATTTCTCATCTTAGCTCATTCAATCACGGGTAGCAAAAATTGGTCCCAGTGCAACGATCGATGAGTTAAATAAGCAGGGTGGTCGTGACGGATCTTCCAATGGACATGAACTAGAGTTAAGTGCTTCCATTAATGTAAATCTATCCATTATGGCGCAGTCTCAACGTCCAAAAGCAGTCTATAATCTCACAAATTTGTTTCCTAACCGTTCTGGAGTGTCATTCTAACGGTCGGGGCACCTCTAATGGTTATATAACTTCTCCAGGGCGAAGTCCAAATCTGTGTGGACCTGCTGTTCCAGTGAGGTTCAAACCCTGCGAACCTGCCTCCTACGAGGTTCCAGTCTGCAAAGTCTTCCACCTGGTTTTCGTAACTTCTTGTAGATTTTCCAACTTAGCCTTCTTTTTATCGAGATTCCTCTCCTTCTTTCCTGTTATCTGAGTCTCCTTAACTGTTTCTGGAACCCTTTTTCCATTTTTATTATTATCTTCCCCTAGTGTAGTGGCTTCACACTATTGAGGTACCCTCAAAGGTTATGAAGTTAATATCCCTTTTCTTAACACTTCCTGAGTGGGCATACATCTCTCTTGGATAGTTAGGTCTTTCAAGCCTTCTTTCATTCTTTCAAACTTGATATCTAATTCTTTTGCTTTCTGTCCCTCCTGCGTTGTTACTTTGTTCTGTTGCTTCAACTTATCCTCTCGTTCTTCTCTTAGTTGGTCTATTTTCCTAGCTATGAAGTCCCTTAATTCTTTCTTTTTCTCTTCTCTAGCTTCTTCCTATGCTTTCCTTCTGATATGATCCTTCTCAATCCAAGTCTTAGCTAATAAAAGTGGGAAAGGGGCGTTGTCCTCAACAAACCTAATGACTTCAAATTCTTCTTCATTCGATGTTCCATGAACAATAATAGGTACAATAGTTACTCTTCCACATAAAGTAATCATCTTGCCCTTAAACAAGCCTATCCTTCCTAAAGAAGGTACCACAATAGGCTTTCCCAAAACTTTCCAAGTTTCTTCTGTCATGATATTCACTTATGTTTCTTCATCCAAGACTATACAGTTTATGTAGAAGTCTTCTATTCTTGCACTTGTGCATTGTTTTGATTTCAGGCTTTCTGGTAAAATGACATCTTTATGGACATCCATCGTTTCTTCCAACTATAATAACATAGTCTGAACTTCCTTTGAACTTTTCTCTTTGTAAATTTCTAACATCCCCTTAGTCTCTTGACTCTTTTTATAATTTTCTTGTCTTATGTCCCTCCCTTCAACTTTAGCAATAATCCTTGGACAATCCTAAACCTCATGACCAACAACCTTACAACAAAGACAAATAGGGCCTACCCCAGGGCATTCCTTAGCAATATGTCCCGACCTTCTGCAATTATAACACAAAGTCAATCCTCTTTTTCTCTTAAATGTTCCCCAATATTTTATGTATTGTGCACTTCCCCTAGGATCATATGCTGGACTTGCAATCTACAAAAAATATTTCTAGGTTCATGCATCCACTTATTAGTCCAAAAACTCTTTCTATGCATAGAAATAACATATCTTTCTTCATTTCCATTAAATTTACTCAAATCAACTCTTTATTTCAACTGCACCCTAGCCTTTAGACTAGGAAAAAATCTATTAAACATACTTAAATTCATGCTTTCAAAACAAAAAAAATTCACTTATCTTTCTCTTACCAAAGCATAAATCTTGCTTCTTCAGAACAACTTACTTTCTTGGCACAAAGCTTCGCAAGTCAAGTAGAGTACTGCGCACTTCAACAACACACCTACGCATAGATATTTTATTTTCTTTACTTCAGTTCTCAACAATTACAGTTTTAGGTCCCGACAACAGAACCATTTGTTGGCATAGGAGCAGATCCAGGGTTCAACGCTTAACAACGCACCAAAAAAACCCCGACTACTGGCCCTTTCGACAACACTTGTGAAGCAGGAGAAGTCTCACTCGAGGTAGAAGCAGGGGGGGTTACAGGACGCAAGTGTCTGTAACCAGGCTGGGACATGAATATGTGATAAAAGCACTTCGCAGAATATTTTGTTAATGCTTAGGAACTGAACATGCATTATTTTATTAACCTCATTAACATCGCATAGCATAATCAAGGACAGATAAGTGCAGTAATAACAAATGATTATGTACCTTGATCACTTAGCACTTAGCACTGTGAGTTAAATATAGAATTCATTTACCCTTAATCATAAGTAAAGTACTTAAGCAACAAAATATACATTAATTACACATCATAATAAAAGCACTAAGAAAATGCATAACAGAAATGACACTGCACAAAGCAAACCATGAGACACCAGATATATGTGGTTCACCCTAGGGTGGGGCTACGTCCACAAACCGCTTCGCCTCTTTATTATTTGCCAAAATCTTACATCCAGTCACTCTTGTGCACTAAGCCACATAGTCGAACTTCGCACAAGAGAGGAGATCTACGCACTAAGAACTAGATCATCCTTCTTTACCCTCCAAAAATAGGTTGAATGCACAGAGCCACAATCTCTTATCACAACACTTAACACCTTCTACAAAATCAAAGTCGAGCACAAATCCTCGACCACATACATTTCTCTGCGCACAGAGCTACTGTTTCACACAGAACTACTACTTCTACAATACATTCCTCTTATTTATACTTTACAAAATCTTACAATAGGGCCTAAACATGGGGAGAACCCATGGGGTGACATCCCATAAACTCATTACAAAACCCTAGAGGTCCCCTTACTGGGTCCACATAACCCTCAAAATAGGTGATATATGTGATCTCAGCTCCGCTTGGGCGCTCCTACTTCGATTAGCATGTCGAAGTCCAAAAGTGGGCCAAAACTGACCAAAGTTTCCCCAAAACTTGGTCGAGGGCCAACAAAAAACAAGAGCAACAAACAAGGTGATGCTCTCATGGTTGGTTAAGCTAATATAAATGTTAGTTAAGCTAATATAAAATCCCAAATTTACTAATAACCAAAGACCATAAATAATAAGCAACCACATGAGGTTAAAAATATACAGATGAGATTAAACTATTCATATAGTAAAATAATTTTTTAATTGACACAAAAGAATGATATACAATTTATTTATTTAATTAAAAAAAATCTAAACTGATAAGAGAGTTAAAAAGAGATAAACACACACAAAAATACAATAAATCATTTATTCTCTATCTGATTAAAGAAAGTAATCATTAAGATATGCCTCCTATCAAGCTCTTGGAATGAAAGGCACTGCCTTCTATTTCATAGAACAATATGTTATTGCGACTTTAGTATCAAGTCTTCAGGGAAATTTAATTTCGTAGAAGAAAACGTGACATAGGAGAAGAAACACTTACTCTTTTTTCTTCTTCTAACTTTGCATTGATGAATGAGTAGATAGCAACACCAACAATAACAATGCTTGTTCTAATAGCAACTTGAAAATCCTATTAGTATGAGAAAATTTCCCAGCATTAGTACCAAGTTCTAGAACCTTGATCTGAAGTAGTCTATAAGATAATTCCAATTTGTATTTCTGAAAATCCGGGAAATTGAAAGCCTCATAAAACATGTTCTAATTGAGAAATCAATAGAAAAAATTGGGTTTAAGACATTTC
>JZKD02S1725920.1:79038-94762 GCA_000966675.3 Picea glauca
TTTTCAAGTCAACACAAAACTAATATAAAAGTCAATGCTAACTCATAACTATATACTACTTTCGACAGTACAATAAGATGTTTCTATTAAGTATATGTTTACATGTGTTATTTTGTTTTTACAGAATGCACATAAATGATTGGAAGGATATATTAATCACAATAATATTAGTCATATAAAGTGGAATACAATCAATTTAAAAATTACACATCAATTATTATAGGAGATTAATACGTATAAAATAAGATAAAATATCTCTCTATATATAAGTGAATATTAAGTTTTTAAGTTTGTAAAGTCCCTCATATATAATATATAAAGATTATATTAATATTATTTAACGTAAACAATAGTTACATATTTCCACATAAATAATGAAATATAAATTCATCAAACAAATCAAGTTTTCTAAAAATCTAGACCAATGTTGTTCATCTTAATGTAAAATATCAAGAAAAGCTTGTTTATGAATCTTTGTTAAAATATAGAAGTGAATGTTTGTTTGGGCGTTGGCATTGATATGGGGTAGCTAATCATTTTCATTTGATTTTTCAATAAAGCACAGCAACCAATGTTTATTTCTCCATTGACAAAATCCTCATTTCATTTTTTGCCCTTTTAAAGATTAAAAAAAAAACAAACCAGTCATGGTTGATTTTGGCATTCACATTGTAATGGGCCAACTAACTCTTAATAAATAAATTGTTTATTTGGGCATTGACATTGTAGTGGGTAGTGGGGATTGTAATGGGATCTTTGGGGACAAGTTAAAAAACGTCCTTTGGGGACAAGATACATAATGCCCTTTGTCATTGATGTGAAGTGTACTGTTTTTATTTAAAAAATTATATGTTGGTGGTGGTTGGAGGTATTTTTGGAATATAGGTTTCTAACGCCAAGTTGAAGTGAAGTGAGACAATTTCTCATGATTTAAAATTTTCATTGAGTTTTATTTTGTTATTTAAATGACTACAAACAATATTATATTATTCAAATTAATTGTCATAAATTATTCTTATTTAAATTATAAAATAAAACGTATATTTATATTAAAAAAACTATGCCATTATGAGCATTATAAACCTGTGAAATAATTTAAATTTATATAAGATGATGAAAATAATATTGAAAAGACAGAATGAAGTGTTTTTATTCATAGGAAATGTGGTTGATAAAACCATACTTCCACATATCACTGTAGTAGAGTTTTATAAAATTGTATGGGATATTTTTAAAAACATTATATATGAAGGTACAATAATAACTAAGATGCATATTACTATAGTATAGTCTTATAAAATAGTATGGGATATTTTAAAGAACATTGTATATGAAAGTACAATAATAACTAAGCTACAAATATTAAAAAGAAAAATAGAAAATAGAAAAGATGAACTACATGTTGGAACACCAAGTCTTAATGGTTCATCACACTTCTCTTGGAATCAGTCGGTCGAGCAGTCGACTTACATCTAGAAATAATTGGTCGAGAGATCAACTAGATCTCTACATTAATTGGTCAAGTAGTCAACAAGCCCGTCGTTCAGACAGTTGACCAACAATCGAAGATATCCAATCGGTGGATCAACCAATTGAGCAATCGATTATGAGTTATTGCATGGACGATCGAGTCGAGTATCCTTGTCGAGTTGACTAGATAGCGCAGATTTGATGGAGACAAGTCTAACAACGGATGATTCCGTGTGGAAAACAATCCTCCCAATTTCAAGGAAGTTGGTTAGATCTTGAAGCTATAAATAACAAACCCTATGGGTCATTATCATCAAGCAATCAAGTGATATAATTTTTGTGTACAAGATGTCTATTATGCATTGTGATGTTATGATCACAATGTGTTGTGCTTAAGTGCCATAACGGTGTCTTTAGACACCAAATCTTTGTCTTTGAAATCTTATTTCCTCTTCGATTATTTGTAGTAATTTTTCTTTGTTTCCTACCAGGTTACACCCTCTCCCCAACATGATATCAGAGTCGATGGTATGAAACCTCACATGTTATCCGCAAACCTTATTGAGTCTGATCTATTTTGTGATTGACTCTGGGATGGTGGTTTGCCGATTGTAACTTGTTGAAATAGAACAATTCTTTTTATATATCGAAGATGGCTTCAAAGATTGATCCAATAATTCTCAATGGATCAAATTATGGAGTATGGGCACTAAACATGGAAACCATGTTGAAGAGTAAAGGACTATGGAAATATACAAAGACTGCAATTATAGATCCAATAGATGATTAGGAAAAATCTGTTGTTGATGGCAATAAGGATGAGGTTGGGGGGCTCATCATGACCTATATCTCACGTGAGATTTGATTTCACATCAGTGGAATCAATTGCCCTCATCAAGTCTGGAAGAAGATGAAGTCGTTGTTCGACAGAGTCGTCAAAAGACATGCCATGTAGTTGGAGAAAGAGTTGATCTCTCTTGATCCTCATTCTTTTGACATAATAGAGGAGTATTTGGCGTGTGTGAAGGAACTCCAATTGAAATTGGGAGAATGTGGAAAGAATTATCAGAAGAAAGATAGGAAACTCATCGAGATGGTCCTGATGAACTTGAGAACACCATTCGACGTGTTCGTTTCAACTTCCCACACCAACTGGTAGGCACACAAGGAAGATGGTAATGATTACACCTTTGAAGCTTTCTATGCTATTCAGATCACTTATCAACATAGACTTATTGAATAAGAAAATATTAGTGGTAAACATGAAGCCCACTTGCTCAAGGGAAAGGGAAAGTTGAATCAGAGGGAAAGAGGATGGTTTGATACCGCTACAGAGAGACCTGAATTCCTTGACAAAAAACCTAAAGAGAAAAAAGTTTCACCCCATCAAATTCAAAAGAAGAAGACATGTCAGTATTGTGGAAAGACTGGACATGTGGACAAGGTATTCTACAAGAAGAGAGACGATTCAAAGGAGAAGGTTAAATGCCTTGAAGGAGACATGTCCATTGTTCACCAATCCACTAATAATTTCACATTCCAATTATAAAATTCTTAACACTTGTTGTCTTATTCTGCACAGAACCAATGGGTAGTCGACTCTGGATGCACTCATCATATGGATAAGTATTCTTCCTTCTTCACTTCCTTGAATGAAGCAGAGGAGAAGAATAATTATGTTGTCGATGATTTTTCTCTCGATATTGCTGGTCATGGTGATGTTTCTTGTCGACATGGGAGAATTGTCGAGATCTATCATGTGCCAAATATCAGTGCCAATCTATTGTTTGTTTCTCATTTAACACATATATGTAAAATCATGGAGTTTTGTCTAGATTAGTTATTTGTTCTATATTTGAACAAAGGTTAGTTGATTGTTGTCGTAGGGTAGGATTTCTTGAGTCGAAGGATAGTTTGTATAAAATTTTTGACACAAATCAACCCAACACTGAACCGACTACTCTTGTTGCTCACACTGATGATTGAAATCAAACTTGGAATGGACGACTCCGACACCTAAATTTTCAAAGTTTGTAGTTGATGGCACTCAGAAAATGGTTGTTGGTATACCTAAAGTGTTTCCCCTTGAAGGAGTCTATAAAGGTTGTATGCTTGGAAAACATCATTAGACACCTTTTGACTCTGAAAAAGCACGATGAGTATAAAACCTCTTGGAGTTGTTTCACAATGATTTTTTCTGCATCAATCTACCTTTCCTGGTAGGTGCAAGGTATATATTGACTTTTATTGATGATCTCTCTTGTTTCACTTGGGTCTATTTTCTTAAGAATAAGAATCTTGTCTTTGAAAAGTTCAAAGAATTCAGAGCTTTTGCTGAAAAGCAATGTGGCCGACCCATCAAGTGCTTGAGATTAGGAAATGGTGGTGAGTATGTAACTCGACCTTTTGAATAATACCTGGTTCGATATGGTATTGATTGACAGTGGCCAGTTTCTCACACACCTCAATAGAATGACATCGAAGAACACAAGAATCAAACGTTAGTTGAAATGGATAGATGTCTTTTGCAAGCTAAAGATCTCCCTCCTTGCTTATTTTCTAAAGTATCATACTGTGCAAACTATCTTCTCAATCACATCTTGACTCAAGATATTCCTTTGGTGACTCCAGTTGAATGATGGTATGGAAAAAAATATTAAGTCAACCACCTCCATGTGTTCAAATGTGTTTCTTGGGCTCATATTTATGATGATTTTAGAAAGAAGTTATATTCAAATAGTACTCTTGCATCATGATGGGATACTCTAAAGACTCTAAGGCCTATCGATTGTTTGATCCTGTCAAACGATAAATCATTATCAAACAAAATGTATGGTTTGATGAGAATTTTTTTGGCATCAAGTTTTTGTATGCCTCCTCTAGATTGCTATAGTGTGATCACTTTTATGTTGTTTCCGAATCTAGTGATCTTGTTCCATTTTTCAATCTTTCGAATAGATAATCGAAATCTATTCATGTTTCAACTAGACTATCGACCTCTAAGTCGATTCGTTCATCGATATCTATTTTGACTGGTCCACTATCTTTGTCGACTAAATTTGTTCCAACTTCTAATCGACCCTTTGCAGTGAAAAACAATTGACATATTTCGTGTCTACCCAGATATGCCACCAAGACAATTGAATCTATTGGAACTGATGTCAGTGATATTTCTTTCGGACGACAAACTTGAAGTCAAAAGTAACATGCCAATGTTGCATTGATGACTCGTGTACTTGAAAATTTTGATCTTGTTGCCTACTCAGATGCTCAAGGAAGATTTGAATGCGAACAGGTTATGCAGACATAAATTGATTCTTGGTCAAAGAATCACACGTGGAATTTAGTTCCCTGACTACAAGGAAAGCATATTGTGAAGTGTCGATGGGTATATAGAACCAAATTTACCTTTGAAGGTGTTATTGAGTGACATAAATCTAGATTGGTTGCGAAGATATTTTCTCATCAAGAATGTATCAACTACACTGATACCTTTTCTCTTGTTGCAAATATGAACTCTATTCGACTGATTCTTTCCCTTGATTCTTGTTTTGGATGGAAAATCCATCAGATGGAAGTGAATAGTGATTTTCTTCATGGGACCCTATCTGAAGAAATTTTCATGGAAAAACCATATGGTTTTGGGACAAAATATAACCTGGTTTATCGACTCAAGAAGTATCTTTATGGTTTGAAGAAAGCACTCCAATCTTGGTATGCTAATATCGACGATTTCCTTTTTCGACTTGGCTTAAAATGCTGCAAATTTAACCACAACTTGTATGTACTCCATACCCATGGAGACACTTTGATTGTTGTTGTATATGTTGATGACCCTATCATTAGTAACAATAACATTGATCTCAGTCTTAGATTGAAGAAGCAACTTGATGACTCTTTTGATATGACATATCTTAGTACTTTGCATTATTGTTTGGGTCTTCAAGTCTTACCACTATGTGATGGATTTTTCATTTCTCAATATAAATATGTAATGGATATTTTGAAACATTTTAAGATGGTCGATTGTACTCCCTATGCTACTCCTTTTCAATCTGGATTCAAGCACAACAAAACCTATCAAACTCCCAAAGTTGATGCTACACTTTATCAACAATTGATCGACAATCTTATTTATCTTACTCATAGTAGACCTGACATTTAATTTGTTGTTAGCGTGGTTTCTTGGTTTATGTAGGACCCTAGGTAAAGCCACTGGAAATCTGTCAAACACATTTTCCCCTATCTCAAGGGTACCACTGATTTTCGTATCAAGTATTGTCGAAGTTCAGATTCAATGGTCAACTTCACCAACTCCGACTGGGTTGGCTGCAATGGTGATTGGAAGTACACTTTTGTCTATGTGTTTCATTCAACACTGGACCATTGGTGTGGTTGTGAAAGAACCATAAGGTAGTCTCCTTGTTGCCTACAAAAGAAGAATATCGTGGCGTCATTCATGCAGTATAGAGGTAGTTTGGATCTGCCAACTTTTGGGTGAACTTGGATTTCCTGTTCAAACCTTGACCACAATCTAATGTGACAATTAGAGTGCCATACAGTTTGTTGACAATCCTATTTTCCATAGTAAGATGAAACATGTTAAGATCCATGCTCACTATTTGAGACAATTGGCTCATGCAAATGTTGTCTCTCTTGAATATTACAGAACAAATGATCAGGTTGTTGATATCTTCACTAAGTCTTTATTTGAAGTTAGATTTATTAATCTCCATACAATGTTTGGGATTCAATAAGATGCAATTATGAGGGGGTGTCATGATGATGTAATTTCATTTCTTGGATCTCCATAGCTATGTGTTGATGGGGGGTGTTTGAACATCAATCTCTGATGGTTCATCAAACTTCTCTTGGAATCAATTAGTCAAGAAATCGACCTACATATGGAAACAATCGGTCGGGTGATCGAACATATCTCTACATCAGTTGTTCAAGTAGTCGACAATCCTTTCGGTCGGACAGTCGACCAGTAGTCGAAGAAAGTGGGTTGGTGGATTGACCAACTGAGCAATTGACTATGGGTTGGAAGCATGGACGATCGTGCCAAGCATCCTTGTCGAGTCGACTAGACATCGTAAATTTGCTGGAATCAACTCTAACAACCGACGATTATATGTGGAAAAAATCCTCTCGATTTCAAGGAAGTTGGTTAGATCTTGAAGCTATAAATAGTAGACCCTATGGGTCATTATCATCAAGTGAAATAATTGTTGTGTATAAGATGCACATTATGCATTGTGATGTTCTGATCATAGTGCATTGTGTTTAAGTGTTGTAACGATGTCTTTAGACACCACCTCTTTGTCTTCGAAATCTTGTTTCCTCTTCGATTATATGCAATACTTTTTCTCTATTTCGTATCAGGTAACACCCTCTCCTGAACACTACATTGGCTTTGCGAACGATTATATTACTCAAATATAGGAATTCATAAATGAAATGATGATTGAGGAGTCTTATTCCTAAATTTGAAACGATCATGATTGATATTGAAGTCTCCAAATATCTAAATACAATGAAAATTGATGAATTAAGAAATTACTCATTATTTGAGAAGAAAGAGTTGCAAATATGATCGAATGGAAAAATGATTTTTCCACCAAATTTAGAGGTAGAGACAGAAGCAAAGGACAACAACATGACAAAAATATTAATACTAGAATACATAATGTTACCAACACTCACAAAATTTTAAACAATATTTGAATTATCTGAGAGACACATCCACCTCAAGAGGAAAACACAGTTACGAACTTGACACAAACTCTCTAGAGTTCTCATTTTTTTAGAGGTTGCATTTGGTGGTTGTTTTTAGCCTTGTTTCAAAAAGTGGTGGTACATGTAATACCTATTTTTTTTTATGTTAAAATTACAAAATTTTGCAACTATGCTTTGTAATGTTGCAAAAAGAAAAACTTAAAATCGATCCTCAAAATGAAAATGGGTACTACTAGTAACACCCACTATTTTTGGGGGGTTAAAATTACAACTCCTTTGAAACCATGGACTTGACAATTGGTACCATTACAAACAAAAACCTTAAAATCGATCCTTAAAGAAAAACGTGGTGTTGCTAGTAGCACTAACTTTTTATTTTGAGGTTAAAATTACAACCTATTTGATACAACGACCTTGACAACTAGTGTCACTACTATCTACAACCTCATAATTAACACTCGAATCAAAACATAGTACTACTTGCAACACCATTTATTATATTTTAGGCCTGAACTTATAGAACTGAACTTATAGAACTAAGAAAAAATAATTTAAAAAAAATATTGAAAAAAGGAAATAAAATGAACATTTTAAATAAAAAAATTAAAAATAAAAGCATATTTTTTTGAATTTTTTAAAAATTATTTTAAATGGAGAATTAAAAAAATTCAAATATTAACCCCAAAACATGAAAGTTATTTAAAAAAAATCTAAATAAAAAAAAACTTATTTAAAAACAAATTAAATATTAAATCAAAATAACCATTTTATACCCCCCAAAAAAAACTAATTATTAAAAAAATTAAAAAAAACTTTTTAAAAAAAATCTTATTAAAAAATTTGAAAAAAAAACTTTAAAACCAACCTAAAAGAAAACATTTTTTTTTTTTTTGGGTGTTGGGGGCATGTGGTGTGAGGCAATGTCAGGCATCTCTCATCTCTCGTCCCACCCCACCTCACCTCATCCCTTGGCCTGCTCCCTTCTCTCCTCCTATCGTTCTCCTTTCATCACAACCTACCACAGGGATGGGGTGGGAAAATGTTGAGATATCCCACCCCACCCCACCCCACCCCCCTTGTTTCCCCTTTGTGCCATTCCCCTCCCTTCCCCTGTTGCTCTCTATCCACCACAACTAGTTGCAGGTTGGTGGAAGGTGGATGGGAGTGGGAGGGAGGGGTTGAGAGGTGTCAAAGGGTGGTAGGGTAACGGGGAGTGTGGGTTGGGGGAAAATGATAAGGTGAGGGTGGGGTGGGATGGGACGTCAATGCCTAACACGATGTTTTTTTTAATTGTATTTTATTTTATTTTTATTTTTATTTTTTTAAGTATTTCTTTTTTTTCTTAAAAAAAAATTAAAAGAGATAAGGAGATGTTTTTTTTTTCCATTTAAAAAAATTTGAAACATATTTAAAAAAAATGATTATTAAGTTTTTTATTTTAAAATAACATGTTTTTCCCTATTTTTTTATTTTCTCTATTTTCATTTGTTTTTTTTCTTCCTTTTTATTTGTTCTTCTTTAGATTTTGTCTGCAACATCTTAGGACTTCTATACCATGGTTTAAAAAATGTTGCAATTTTAAGATCGAAAAAAGAGTGGTATGTTATGGGTAGCACCTCTTTCCATTTCGGGTGTTGATTTTAAKGTTTTACTTATAAGYGTACCRGTTGTCAAGGTCATGATTCTAAAAAAAGTTGTAGTTTTGACCTCGAAAAAAAAGGTGGGGTGCCACTTTTRGATTATGGGGTTGATTTTAATCTTATTTGTTACAACAATATAAGTTGTTAAGGTCATCATTTCAAAGAAGATATAATTTTGACCCTAAAAAAATGATGTTGCTGCCAGTGTCACCTTTTGATTCAGTGGTTGACTTTAAGGTTTTTATTGAAAATATTATGAGGTTGTTAAGGTCATGGTTGCAAAATGTGATAATTTTAACCTTGAAAAAAAAAGATGCTACTAGTAGCACCACTTTTCAATTTAGAGGTTGATTTTGGTATGTTTGACCCAAAAATATAAGATTTTAGAGTTAAAGTTCTTGTTTTGAGGTCAAAGTTTTCATCAAGTCAGTCACTATGTTGGAAGATGAAGAAGCCAAGGTCAACATTCTAAAGAAAGAGGAAAACAAGTATGACATAGAAGAGGAAAAGGAAAACAAAGGTCCATAGAAAAATCCATATATTATCACTTTTTTAACTATATTGATAATTTTGCGAGATATTGTAAAAATAAAATACATAATTTGACAAATAAAGTTACTAATACTATCTTCAAAGAAAGATGAAATTATAAGTTATTTATAACAAAATTAGATTCAAGGTTTTGAATCATAAAACATCTCAATATATTATTTATTATTATTATTATAATAGATGGAAAATATTTGGATAAAAATAATATTTGGAGATGAATGTGCATCAAAAGTAAAAGAAAAAGGATATACTGGCCATTCCAAACTTGAATGGTAAGAAATGTTTTTTGATAATACATTGATAACACCAACATTTAAGAAAAACCTACTATATGTAGGTAGGAAGGACATATTATAAAGTGAAATTACAATTTAGTGTTTAATAACATATGATAAAGTGAAATTACAATTTAGTCTTTAATAATAAATATTGATGATTAATTCTTGATAAGATTAACATAAATGTAGTGGTAGAAATAGAAATAGAAAAAATGATTGTGAATAGAATTTTCAAATTCACTTTTGTGTTAAGTCATGTAGTTATATATATATATAATTTAGAATTTGCAAATTTAAAAATAAGAAATTTGGATTTTAAGAATTCTATTTAAATTAGAGATTAAACATCAATGAGAAAGATTAAACAACATTCTTTAGAATTCGCAAATGTGAAAATAAAAGTTTTAAATTTTAAAAATTCTTTTTAAATTAGAAAAATTAAAAAAGTTTTAAATTTCCAAAATTTAATATAAATAAAAAATATTAATATAAGTAATTTTCTTTATTACTTTTCAAATTGATAAACACCACATATTTATTGGGCATCATCTATTCCTTTTTATTTATTTTAATAACAAAATTAAATTATAAATAAATTTTAAAATAGTAAATACATTTAAAATATTTTAAAAATATATATAAAAAAATAAAATATTTAACTATACCAAGTTATTGCTGGTTTTATTTTGTCATGTTCTAAAAACACATTTTAATAACATTCCAATTTCATCTTCTTTCCTATTCAGAGCCATGGGTGGGATTGCATTAAATAATTGTAAAACATTGTTTCATAAACCAGAATTGCTGGTTTTATTTTGTCCTGTTCTAAAAACACATTTTAATAAAAATACAATTTCATCTTCTTTCCTATTCAGACCCATGTGTTTGTGTGGGATTGTATTAGATAATTGTAAGACATTGTTTCATAAACAAGAGGTAAGACATTTATTAACGTCCACAATAGATGGTGTGAGAAAGGATGGAGTTATAAATAGGATGATTCTATTAATAGTATATTTATGTGTTATTTTATTTTTTAGTCACATGATTGGAAAGATATATTAATCATAAGATTAATAATATAAAGTGGGATAAGATTAATTTAAAGATGATATGTTAATTATAGATATGTTACTTATCATAGATATGTTACTTATAATATTAATCATAAATATTGGGATAAAAATAATTTAAAGATGACAGGTTAATTATAAGATATAAATGCGTATAAAGTGGGATAAACTCTATGTAATTAATAAGTAAGGTTTATTTCATTATTTTTTCCCCAAAAAATCATTATAATTGTAAATAATATTATACATTTTGTTGTCCAAAATGTATAATTTCCATTGCTGAAACATATAGCCCTAAAAATGACTAAAAATGACTAGATTGCCACATTTTTACCAAAAAATAGAATTAAAGACCCCATCAAAGATCTATGCATAAACATCCTCCAAACATAAAAAGACCTCTCAAAAATTTAAGTGTCCATAATAATTGTTGGATTATTGAGGGGGGGTGAATAAGTAATAGAACTTGTTAATAATTTTTAATCACAGTATATAAGTGTTGTTTATCTTTATGATCAATTTACCAATATAATTCAACAAGTGTAGAATAAATAAACCATGAACAATGAGAAATCATACACATACACAATACATCAATATTTTTATGTGGAAACCCAATGCGAGAGAAAACCACGAAATGTTTTTTCTTATATGTCTTTAATAATTACATTTATTAGAAGCACCAACTTCCTTTGTTCTCTAGCTGCAACTGGAAGGAGGCTCCAACCCCCTATATTTTTAGGCTACAGCTCGAGGGAAGCTCCAACTCCCCAATTCTCTTGCTAGAACCAGAAGGAGGCTGCAACCCCCTATGTTCTCTAGCTACAACCACCTATCCTTACCCCGTCCAACCGCCCTGAAATATTAGTGTCAAATATCTAATGAAACCATTGCCACACTTTCACTATGAAATATACCATTGTAAACTTGTACCAATCTATGCCAACAACCAGTAACCAACCTGCACCAATAACCTATAGTCAACCTGTAATCAACCTATACCAATAACCTGTACCAACATATACCAACAACCTGTACCAATAATATCCTTAATAGATCAGATCTGATAACATAGATCCCATACCCAATATCACAAGATTACCACTCAAATCATGTGCATCTATGTCTCTCTAGTCATGTGCATACAATCATAATCATGTGTAATAAACCCTCACATAAATTAGACATCAAACCCTCACTAATATGTAGCCTCAAACTAAATCAACAACTTCAACAACATATTACAACCAAAATCCCTCAACCATGTACCACAAAAACCCTCAACCATGTACCCAGAAATACAAGATATTCCTCAACACTGAAGCCAACAAGATGTACCAATGATAAATACCAGACATACCAACATTGTATTTCTGTAGATCCAGCTCAAAAAATCCATACAACCAACAACCTCTCTAGGGAAAATCCTCAAATTCCCATAACCATATCCCTTGTAAACAACAATATCCAACTACACATAAAAATATGACATACCTTTTGAACCTGTAGATAGATCTGTTGTACCTGATCATTGTAGACCTTCCCAAGAACTTGCTTTCAGACTCTAGGGACCTAGAACCCACATCCACTCAAGTTTTCATGACTTTTTCTAGTTGTACACGAATTCCTCTTCTACAACCCATGTTTGTACGCGCCTTCCTCCACTACGTCCTACGTATCTACGTGCCTTCCTCCACTACGTCCCACGTATGTACATGCCTTCCTCCATTCCAACCCACATACACCTCAAAATTAGGCTTTTTTCATAAATTCTACAACTTTGAAACTTTCACCGTCAACCCTCCTTTGTTTCCTCAGACTTGCATAACTTTAGATGTGTCAATGAGTACCTACAATAAACCTTTCACAAATAATAGATATTCAATGTGCTAAATAGGTGCTAATAGGAGACCCTTTCTTTCTTATTTATACTCTCAAAGTAGCTTCCTTTAGGGGTTATCTTCTAACTACTTTTCCCAACTTCCTTCTTTTAGGGCTAACCCACTTCTAACCATTTTGTCCACTTACAACCACTTTATCCACAAATAGTAAACTCACCACTTCTAGTTGCAACTAATTTATTTTTAATTATTTTCTTTTTGCAACAACTTAACTCACGATTAACTCTTAGTTACAACCACTTTGACTAGTAAAATTATTTTAGGAGCTTATAGAATAAATTGACTTCTTTGACCTTCTAGGGGATTCTAGATAACTCATGGGGGTTCTTCAACTTCACAAATACATAACTCCCTAACCGTTAGGAGTTATGTGACGTACCACATATCACCAGAATTGACATGACATGTACTATCTATCTA
Organism: Picea glauca; assembly: GCA_000966675.3. Taxonomy (NCBI): domain Eukaryota; kingdom Viridiplantae; phylum Streptophyta; class Pinopsida; order Pinales; family Pinaceae; genus Picea; species Picea glauca. Next base: position 92,112 of record JZKD02S1725920.1, read on the forward strand.
GAATAGTCTTACATTAATATTTACTAATATTTATGCCTTTATACTTCAAACAAACTTGGGTTCCTTAACCATACTGTTGGGTTTACCCAAATTTTCTACTAGAATTTCTTCAAGGGTTGACATCAATGACAACCAACCCAATTAATCAACAATCTCCCCCTTTGGCATTGATGACAACACTCTGATGTAACATCGAAGTCATATCGCTCATGCTCCCCCTATAACCATCGCTCCCCTTAGAATCATGCCTCTATTCTCTCTCTCCAAGCATCTAACTCTCTCTCCATGCATCTATGAATCTCTCCCCCTTTGAAATTAATGAGAAAGGTAACTTCCCTTCAGGGTTTCTCCCCTTGACTGAACTATCCCTGGGGTTGCTCCCCCTAACTAAACTCTCCCTGATACTTCTCCCCCAAACTGAACTATCCTCTTTATGGTGCTTCCTCGTGTAAATTTAAGACATATAAGATTAACATTCAAAATTCATTGCGGAGAAGAAACTATGCCAAGTTTCTTGTGAAGAAACTTAAAAGCTTCCCTTGGAAGCAATTTTGTAAAGATGTTTTCAATCTGTTCTTTGGTCCCAACATACTTAATGTGAATGTTCTTCTCTACAACATGTTCCTATAGAAAATGATACTTGATTGGAATGTGCTTCGTCTTGGAGTGCATCAATGGATTGCTTGAGATACTAATGGCGCTTGTATTATCACAATATATCAGAATGGGCTCATCATACTCAATCTGTATATATGTCAATGTTTGTTTCATCCATAGAACCTATGTACAACATGTTGTTGCTAAAATATACTCTACGTCAATTATAGACAATGATATTGATGATTGTTTCTTTCTTAGCCAAGATATCAAACACTCACCCAAGTAGAACACTGCTCCACATGTAATTCTTTGGTCATCAATGTAACCTGCCCAATCTGCATCTATGTAGGAAATAAGTGATAGATCCTTTCCTTTTGGATACCATAATCCAAACTCTTCTGTACCCTTGATATATCTGAATATCCTCTTTACTACTAAAACATGTGATTCCTTTGGTGTTGTTTGAAATCATGCCACATGTCCAACTGCCTACATTACATCTGGTATGGATGTTATCACATAAAGTAAGTTGTCAATCATTGAATTGTACTGCCTTTGATCTGTAGAATTTGAATCACCATCTTTAATTAACTTACGACTGGTTTTCATAGGAGTATTGACTGGTTTGCGATCTTCCATTCCAAACCTCTTTAGCATTTCTCTGATATACTTGGTTTGATAAATAAAAATGCCTTGGTTTCTTTGACATATTTGAAGACCCAAAAAGAAGGATAATTCTCCAAGTAATGAAATTTTGAATTAATTCTGCATATCCTTTGCAAAAATACTATCATGATTTACCTTGATTTAGAGGTTGTTGTCTACATTTCTTTTCTTGAATTCTTGTTGTTGTAAGTATCTGTCCAATATAGAATACCATGCTTTGAGGGCCTATTTGAGACCATACAAGGCCTTCTTCAGCATGCAGACATAATTTTCATTCTCTGACAAATGAAATCCTTCTGGTTTCTCAATGTATACTTCTTCTTCTAGATCCCCATTTAGGAAGGTTGATTTCACGTCCATCCGATACACTTTAATATTCTTGGAGCATGCATAAGCGAGGATCAATATGATTTCTTCCATTTTGGAAACTGGGGAAAACGTCTCTTCAAATTCTATACCTTGAACCTAAGTGTATCCTTTACATACCAATCTAGCTTTGTTCCCGGTAACCTGTCCATCTTCATTCAATTTGTTTCTGAAGACCCACTTTGTTTCGATCACATTCTTGTATCTTGGCCTTGGAACCATTTCACAAGTGTCATTATTCTCTATCTGATCTAACTCTTCATCCTTGGATTTTATCTAGAATTCATCCTTGCTAGTTTCTTAAAAAATGCTTGGCTCAATCGAAGATAAGAGTGCTAGGTGTAGTTGTTCTGGTGAACAAATTCTTCTTCTAGTCTCAACTCCTTCATATTTGTTCCCAATGATCTGATCAGATGGATGATTCTTTTATATTCATCTGCTAGGTGTCTTTGGATTTACTTGAATATCTTTTTGTTCTTTCTCTTCTCCTTCTCACTGCTCTTCTTCATCTTCCTCTTTTATTGCTTCTTCCTCCGTTGATTCTTCTCCATGAGCCTGTTCCATTGAGTCATTTTCTTCTTCCTTTATTATTCATCAACTTGTCTCATCAAACGTCACATTGATGCTTTCCAAAACTTTGTTGAGCCTTAGATTGAAGCATTTATATGGTTTCCTTGTGATCGAGTACCCAACAAGTACACCTTTTTACACACAAGAATCAAACTTTTCCATTCTACCATCTTCTCTTTTGATGTATCATTTGCTTCCAAAAAATTTGAAGTGCTTCACATTCGTTGGTCTTCCTTTCCATAACTCATAGGGAGTTTTATCACTGTTATTTCTGAGCATTACTATGTTTTGAATGTGAATTGTTGTATGCACTACATGTTCCCAAAAGACGACTGTCAACTTGGAATAAATTAACATAGTTTGATCCATTTCTTGTACTGTCTTGTTCTTCCTTTCAACGACTCCATTGTGTTGTGGTGTCCTAGAAATGAAGAATTGCCTTTTTATCC
>JZKD02S1725920.1:109817-120948 GCA_000966675.3 Picea glauca
TCAGGAAGAGATACCTTTTTAGATATAAAAGGGGAGAGTAGTTAGAAGCAGAGAGAGAGCATATTGACAGGGGGAGTCATTCATTTATGAAAGAAAAAGGTTGATTACAGGAGAATCTACCAGTGGATAGATAAGTACTTATACAAAAAGATCATAGGAAAATAAACCCTTTTCCATTGATGTCAAAGGGGGAGATAAAATTCATATAAAGGAAAAATTCATATAAAGTAAAAATTCATAAAAGGAAAGCATCAATATAGGGGGAGTTTTTGTATATGAAGTTAATGGGTTGACCTCAATGAAAAAGGGGGAGATTGTTGGAAATATTGTCATTGATGTCAACAGTCGATGTGATGATCTATTGTTAATGATGAATAACCACAATTGAGATTGTCATTGATATCAACAGTCAATGTGATGATCTTTTGTTAAATGAAAAATGAGATTGTCATTGATGTCAACAATATATTAGTTAAGCAAGAGATGTCAAACAATGTGCATAGATCAAAAGAGCGATCAAGAGAAGCGAATAATTGAAAGATCAAAAGCTCAGAAGGAATAACACATTGCACAGAGAGGAAATCTGTGACTATTGTTGATCACGATAGGATCAACAATGATTCAATGATCAAAATTTATGAAGGAAGAATGGATTGTAGAGATGTCGTCGGGATCAGTGAAAATATTGAACATTTGTTCAGTGTGCAGAAAATGCGAGAAGCCTCAAAAGTTGTCCGATCAGAATGAGAAGCTCAGCAGCCGTCCGATCAAGAAACTGACCATGTTGATCATCTGATACAAATCACATCGATCATATGGGTGACCGTGAGCTTAAGGATCATTGGAAGATCGTGACCGTTGGATTGTGTTTGAGTGGAAGGAAACATGGCGAGAGATCAAAATTTCACTAACTGAAAAGTCAAAGGAAGGAGGTGCTCTAACCTTTGAAGTCGTGAAACGCGAAATAGTGATGAGAGCTGAACTGTTGGATCGCATAAATATTGTGACCGTTGATATGCTTCAAGAATACCCGTAAGTGGTCGGATCTAGTGGAGCTGCAAGGAGTATAAGCCCAGGAGTTAGTTAAAACTCCAAAGTACTGAAATGATCTGATCCGTTGGATCAAGAGGACACGTGGCAAGTAATTGGAATTTCGCTGACTCACAGATCAGGAAAGTCGAAGACAGTGTTGCATGAACTCACGAAACATGAAATCACAATATGATCTGGACCATTGGATCATGGAGGGTCATGGACCGTCGATCCAACGTAAGCGGATATCATAATATTGGATATTGTGAAATCAGGAGTTGGAAGAAGGGAGGTGCTCTAACCCCCGACATCGCGAAATGTGAAGTCCTGATTAGATCATGACCATTGGATCGAGAAAATTTGTCGACTATTGATCTATCATGAAGAATTTTCGGAGTTTCACGGTCTTCAAGCGAGGCAAATCATATCAGGAGTTCACAATATGCGAAATCATGACACACTCCTCTGGCTTGGCCCCTGGTCACAGATAGTGGTCACGAGAAGGGAAGGATCTAGTGCAGCCAAGCTCTATTTCGGTGATCGCGACATGGAGTGTCGAGACCCTTCATCACAAGAATGTTGAAATACAAAATCGTGATAAGATAAGGACCGTCGATTTGGAGTACACAACGAGGACCGTTGGATTAGGACCGTGCGTCAGTGAACCACGTCAACAAGGACATGTGGCATAGTAAGACACTGGAAAGTTTTAAGTTGATACATCATTTAGGTACATTAAAATCATGAATATGAATGACATGTGGAAACTAATAGGCTTGTGACACGTCAAGAAGAGACGTCAGCAAGTTATGTCACAATAAGAATCTCGAAATTACGACAGTCGTCTATCTCAGTGGATGATTGAATCATGACCGTTGATTCTAATAAAGCACTCAAAGCATGCATTTTGTCTAGCACTTGGTCACCGCAGTTGGTTGTATGGTTCCGAGATGTAATCGAAAATATCATAATCGAGAGTTTTGGAAGGTTGGAGGTAATGAAGACCTGAAGGGAAAAGTGTCGAAATCCCTTCAGTCATCCATCCCATCGAGAGAATGAATCGTGTCCATTCAAATTGATAAGCGCTCATGCGCTCATCTCACCTAAATGTGAGGTCACCACCTCTGGTCATATGAGAAGCCATTGTCAACATACCAACCACATTTCTTGTGTTTATCTTGTAGAGAAAGTGTGCATTATTCATTGTTGAATTGATTATGCTTCCTAATCCATTGTAGAGGTTCATGTATGTGACTATTGTTATTTTGTTGTGATTCTATTGGAGGAAATGCCATTCTACAATATTTTTCCATTTGTCCAAATTTGTTTCACTTGTGGAATTCCATCTCAGTACTCAAGGATTTAAAATTGTTCTATCTTTTGTTATGTGTTTCACTAGGTCTTCTTGAATAATCATTCTGTGCATAACTTTCACTTTTTTCTCTGTTCTTGTTATTTTCTTTGCAATTCAAAACCTTATGTCCAAAATTTTTATATGAATAACATAAACCAAGAAATATAGTTTGATAGATGGGAGTTGCATATCTTCTAAAATGATTTACTCTTATAAACCCTTCTTCTTCTTGAGGCCTTCTTGTTTCTGACTGTCAGTGATTCTGAAATCTAAATCTTCTGGGTGGAGGAGTGTCTTTGCGATCTTCCTTGTTAAACTTCTTGTCTCCTATGACTGTATCTGCATAGCTTTTTGGTTTTGTTTCTTGATATGTTTTTTTGGAGCTTGATCCCTTTTTTGTCTGGTTGTATCCTAGTCCAGACTTGTCATGATTTTTCCTTTGATTGCTAATAATATCATTCAAAAATTTCGATATGTTCTGCATGTTTTTCTTTTGAAGATATTTTCTCAAAGTGACAGTCTCTACTTCCAAATTTCCAATGATCATGTCTATCTCTTCTAACTGTTCTCTAAGAGTTTTTTCAATTCTCTCGTCTTCCTCTACTTGGATTTTTAATTTAGTAGTCATTTGATCTAGTTCTTCAGAGTCTGAATTCTGAACTTCCCTTTCCTTTAGTTCTTCCTAAAGTGACTTGTTTTATTTCTTCTCTCATTTTATAACTTCTATGGCACTTAACAATTCTTCTTTGTATTCAACTTATGCCTCTTCATATTCTTCTTCAGAGCCTTCTTCATTGGAATATTCTACTTCCATGAATATAACCCTTTCTATATCACTTTTACTGGCTTCATCTTCGTCTGATGAGGTGATGTCTTCTTTGGTGCAAAATCTTTTCTTGAAAATTTTATTTTTGGTTCTTTTGCCTTTGTATGTTTATTTTCTATTTGAATATTCTTCTTCATTCCTTTTATTTTTATTATGGGGACATTTGTTAGCAAAATTACCAATGCCATCACAACTAAAACAAATCAATGGAAACTTACCTCTATATTTGTCGGTTCCCTTTTTCAGTATTCCGACGAAGTTGACTACTTCTTCATCATGTTTTGAAATGTCACTGTTGCTGATATCTGAATTTACCTTCTTCTTTCCCTTTTTATTTGACTTCTTGGATTCTTTGAATTATTCTTCTTTTGTAATTGGTTTATCTTTCTCTATTCTCATCTCATAACCTGTGAGTGTCCCATGCAACTCATCCATGGTCAATGTAGCTATATCCTCTCTCTCTTTAGTGATGAAATATTTGAATCAAATATCATTGGTAGAGATCTCAAAACCTTTTTGACAACGACCTGTTCATTTACCTCATCTCCCAAACCTTTTATACTATTTACTACTTCATCAAATCATAGGAAGTAGGCAACTATGTTCTCATCTTCATTCATCTTCAATTGTTCAATTTTTTCTCTAAAAATTTGAAGTTTAGCTTCTTTGACTTTCTCATATCCTTTGTAAACATTATTCAACTTGACCTAGATGTCCTTTGAAAAATCACAATGCATAAATAACTTTGGCGTATATTGATTTAAACAAACCATTCAGGACCGCACTTGTAGCTCTTGAATGATTTTCTTCAAGTTTCTTTCCATCTTTATCTGTTGGAGGAATAGTTGGTGCTTTGCATCCATATACCATTGATCGCCAAACATCAAATCCTAGTTATTGTATGTGTGTCTTCATTCTTTTTCTCCAGAAGGCATAATATTCCCCATCAAACCGTGGTATCCCAATCTTAGAGTAATCCATGATCTCCTTCCAGTGGTTAAACTATCTCTTGAAGGACCTGCTCTGATACCAATTGTTGGATTACTGAGAGGGGGGGGGTGACTCAATAATAGATCTTTTTAATCATTTTAAACCACAATATACAAGTGTTGTTTATATTTATGATCAATTTACCAATATCATTCAAGAAGTGTAGAATAAATAAGCCATGAACAATGAGCAATCATACACATACACAGTACACCAATATTTTTACGTGGAAAACCAATTAAGGAGAAAACCACATAATGATTTTTCTTATATGTCTTTAAGAATTATTTTCATTGGAAGTGCAAAATTCCTTTGTTCTCCAGCTGCAACTGGAAGGAGGCTCCAACCCCCTATATTTTCAGGCTACAACCAAAGGGAATCTCTAACTCCCCAATTCTCTATCTACAACCAGAAGGAGGATACAACCCCCTATGTTCTCCGGATATAACCGGAAGGAGGCTACAATCACCTATCCTTTCCCCATCCAACCGCCCTGAAATATAAGTGTCAAATATCTAATGAAATCACTGCCACGTTGTCATTGTAAAATATACCACTATAAACCTGTACCAATCTGTGCCAAACAACCTATAACCGACCTGTACCAATAACCTGTAGTCAACCTGTAATCAACATGTACCAATAACATGTGCCAACATATACCAACAACTTGTACCAATAATATCCTCAATAGATCAAATCTGATAACATATATCTCATACCCAATATCACAATAATACCACTAAAATCATGTGTATCTATGTCTCTCTACTCATGTGCCATACATGTGCATACAATCATAATCATGTGTAATAAACCCTCACATGAAATAGACATCAAAACCTCACTGATATGCAGCCCCAAACTAAACCAAAAAATTCAACAACATATCACAACCAAAATCCCTCAACCATGTACCAAAAAAACCTCAACCATGTACCAAGAGATACAAGATATGCCTCGACACTCAAACCAACAAGATGTACCAATGATAAATAATAGACATACCAACATTCTATTTCTGTAGATATAGCTCATACAATAAGTTCCATACAACTAATAACCTCTCTAGGGAAAATCCTCAAACTCCCACAACCATATCCCATGTAGACAACAATATCCAACTACACATAAAAATATGACATGCCTTTTGAACCTCTAGATAGCTCTGTTGTACTTGATCACTGTAGACCTTCTCAAGAACTTACTTTTAGACTCTACAGACCTAACACCCACATCCACTCAAGTTTTCATGAATTTTTCTAGTTGTACATGACTTTCTCTTCTATAACCTGCGTCTGTACATGCATTCGACCATTGAATCCCATCTATATACGTGTCGTCCTCCATTGCAACCCACATACACCTCAAAAAATAGGGTTTTTTATAAATTCTGCAACTTTGGAACTTTCTCCATCAACCCTCTTTTGTTGCCTTAGACTTATGTAACTTCAGATGTATCAATGAGTACCTACAATAAACCTTTCACAAAATAATAGATATTCAATGTGCTCAATAGGTTCTAGTAGGAGACCCTCGCTCTCTTATTTATACTCTCCAAGTAGCTTCCTCTAGGGGTTATCTTCTAACTACTTTACCCAACTTCCTTCTTTTAGGGATAAACCACTTCTAACCACTTTTTTCACTTACAACCACTTTATCCACAAATAGTAAACTCACCACTTCTAGTTGCATCTAATTTATTTTTAATTATTTTCTTTTTGCAACAACTTAAATCATGATTAACTCYTGGTTACAACCACTTTGAATAGTAAAATTCTTCTAGGAGATTCTAGAATAAATTGACTTCTTTGACCTTCTAGGGGCTTCTAGATAACTCATGGGGGTTTTCCAACTTCACAAAGMCATAAATCCCTAACCATGAAGATTTATGTGAYGTACCACATATCACCAAAAATGACACGACATGTACTATCCATCTATAATAGTMTTACCTTCATATTCGTTGATCTTCATGTATTTATGCTTCAAACAAACTTGGGACCCTTAACCATATAGTTGGGGCTACCAAAATTTTCTAYCGGACTTTCTTCAAGGGTTGAAATCAATGACAATCAACCCAATTAATCAATAATAGTATACATAATATCACTAGAATTGACCAAAACCTTGAAATAAATTTAAACAAAATGACCAGAAATACTATTCCCTCTAGAAGTAATTGGTTTTGAATCCTTGACAAAAAGGACCTTGAAAAAGGATCATATACTAAAAAATGAACTCCATGGAATTTGATTCCCTCCCAACCTGGAATTCATAAAGGCCAAAGGATCACACTGGCAGTGAAAGTGCCTCCTTTGAGAGCTCATCATCCTTTTGATTCATCTTTTTGAAAATGTGCTTGAAGGAATACCAATGAAAAGATTTCAGAGAGGCAAGAATATATTGAAGTAATGGACCAATGATGACATTTTACACCACAATATTCTTGCATTCCCAATCAATCACATTCTTTGCAGAGTCCTCATAAATTGAATATTGGAAGTCCCTTTTTTTAAAGAGAAAAGGAGAGTTCTCAATGCCAAGAATTCAATTTTGGTATTAGTTCCTCTACCCGGTGCAAAATGGATGTAAAAATAATGACTATGATTCAGAAAAAAAACCACTACCACTTGACATATGGTAGGGGCTCCCTATCTAGCTCCTGTTACAAAATAATTCCCCTACGGATAGGAGAATATTCCCTTGGAGTACAAAACCCTCTACCAAAACAAAAAACTACCTTTGGACACTACCATTCATATAGATTAATTATGTCCATCAAAAAAGAGAGAAGGAGGGATAGTATGATGTACCTCACTTTCGAATGTTTTCCAAGCTGCTCCAATCTACGAGTTCCAATCATTACCTTCAATGGATGACAAAAGACAAACAACTATATCCTACTCTAATGGATTAGACAAAATCAATCTATCTATGAAATATTAAACATAGACAAGTACATGTGAACATGTATTAGAAGGAAATAGGCCAAGTATATTGATGAGAACTTTAAAGAGACACTTAAAATCTTCATATGATGTTGTAGAAACCTCTCCAAGTCCTCCTTATCCAATCGCTTGCTCAAAAGATCCATGATCAGAATGACAATGCTTTGTTGATTATTTTCCCCCTCCTGTTCACCAAGAGAATGCCTCCATTAATAGGCTTTGAGAGGCTCAACCACCTTGGTTATATTTGGGATTAGTTTAGGATATGACTCCATCAATTGTGATATCTCCCTTAGATACAACCTAAGGGTTATATTCGAGTCAAACCAACTTGATCCATGATAGTTTTCCTTAGATAAAAATGGGATTTCTTCCCAAGATTTTCTCAACCAATTCGACGCTCCCTTACAATGGGAAACAAAGCGCTACAACACTCCCTGCTAGATAGAAAAAGAGCACTAGCTCTCCCTGCATATGAGAAAGGGAACGTTGATCTTCCAAAAGTTTCCAAGATGACCAATTCTCATAGAAAAACACTTTGTTCCAACTGTCAAATGATGGGGCTTCTTCTTCTAACATGTTTTAGGGGTTGTATAAAGTGTTCTCATGGTGTCGTTTATGACGTGACACTTACATGATGAGAATGTGACACTTATGAAACTTGCGATAAAAGTGTGACACTTGAGACACTTACGAAAATGAGAATGTGACATTATCGAAGTGAGGAATTTTGATGTGTAACAGATTCCCCCCCAAAGTGTGAAGTTAGAAAATGAAATTTGATGGCCGAAACACTTTGTAGATTCTTCGAAGAAAGGGTATGGAGTCAGGGAACTTGGTAGAATTTGCAGAAAACCATCAAACAAATGTCAATACGTGTTCCATTCCCAAGGAAAGCATACCTATGTTCGGGCTATAAATGACTCAAAGTATGGCCACCAATAAATACATTGCGGATCCATGATGATACTGACTAAGGGTATGGCCACCAAAAATACAATGTGGATCCATACTTCTATGACATGAACTAATCATAGCCACATAAAATACACAGTGGAGCTACGAGATGATAAAACATAGACACAGATAAATACAACATGGATCTATGTGACAACATAAGTATTAGCATGGTCAAATGACTTCCTTCGAAACCTGGGCAAATAAGATATCATAATGAATTCCCAACCCAGGGTCTTTGTCCCAATCCTGATGTGGTATGAAACTAGCCATGTGAATAGATGTTTTGATGTCGAACATGGTAGAAACCACTTGATTATCGATCATTGAGGTAAAATGTTAACAAGTGTGAGGGAAATCACCAATGATATCAATGACTCCCAAGGTACCCTAGTACATTCCAGTGAATGTGAATAAATGAGTTGAGGTCGAACATTCTTGGAATCATCCGATCAAAGGTCAATGATGTAAACCTACTGTCGGAAGAAAGGAGGCCTACCATTGAGGCATGCAGGTCCCAAGGTACTAACTAGTTTCTAAGTCTAATTCTCGGATGATGTCTTGAATTTGACAGGAAAAGACTCGTCGAAGGAGGGCCTTGATGTATTCCCCCATCATCAACATGAAACTGACACAAGAAAGTGATGAGATATAACAGATGAACAAAGACTAATACGGGTATAGAAACTGGTAATTTTGTATATGGTTGACTCTCCAGGAATATACTTCCCTTAAACATTGAGGCATGACATGACACTTGGTAGCATCAAATCAGAGTGGACCAAAACATAATGCAGCGGGTGTTGTGGCATTCTTTGGATGGATCAAAGGACTAGAAAGACTCATAGGATTGGTTTAGTGCAAAGGTTTAGCATATTATCCAAGTGTTCAGTGTGAAGGTTAAAACAAGTGTCTTGTTTAAGGGCGATTGGAAGAACTGTTTACAAAAATTTTCAATAAACTTGGCTCACTTCCTTCAATTCCCCCCCCCCCCATCCAAATCTATGAGTACCTCTTTTTAATTTAACTAGCTCAAGGAGGATAAAACATGCTCGATATAACTCACCTTTGGTAAGTTCCTCTTCCTTTTTTTAACAAACTGGAAGAAGTAAGGGTTCATCCCCATATGGTCCCTTCAATGTGTATTTTAACGAGTCCAGAGAAGGAAAAATCAATGGTTTTTCATGTTTAGAGAGTCTGAAAAGAACTTAAAGATGACTCCAGGGTTGTCCTTTTTCATAATTTTAGTCTCCGAGGTCCAAAAAAGAGATAAACCGTTACTCAAAAAACGCCCTTTTGAACCTTTTAATGAGTGTGAAAGGAAGCAAGATCACTCGACAATATTTTAATGTTTAGAGAGTCTGAAAAGAGATTAAAGGAGACTCTAGGGGGTTCCTTTTTCGTATAATATTTATGAGTCCGAAAAAGTGATAAAAGTATACTCGGTTACAGTCTCATGTATTTGTGAGCGCAAGAAAGAACAAATACTAAGATCATTGGCGTCACAAGGTTACTGAAAGACTTTTCTCAAAATTCCTATAAAATCAAGTTGTTTTGGGCACAAGACATTAGTAATTTCTTGAAAAAATGATAAGAAACCAAAAAATGGACTTTATAATAAGGATAAATGACCAAATTGAACCTATCAAATATCAAACTAGGTGAAAAAAAAATTGCCTTTGTTTTTTACTATTCTCCTCCGATCTTTGGATTTTTACCTCTTTTGGAGCATTTTTCGAGTGTTGATTGTGGGAGCCATGGGATATCGTTTTCATAATCGTCCAGACCAGGTTGTTTTTTTTCTCCTTCTAATTCTTTTTCATTCCTTTTTATTGTATTTTAGCCTCTAGTTTAGGTGTTCTAGGCTCCTTTGGAAGCCCTAGAGTGTCGAACTAGATCGATGCTCCCTCAAAGAATCAAGGGGAGTGTCGATTGTGATTTCAACACCCTGGTGTGCATGTTAAGGGAAATCTAGCGCTCTGTTGGCTTATTTGAGGGAGCGCTAAGCGCAAACGTCAAATTTTTATTTTATTTTTAGGCTAAAAGGAGGCAATTTCTTTCATTGAGGGTTTAGCTAATGATGATTATTTGATGTTTTTGCAAGTTTCATCTATAGCTAGCCATGATTGAGTGGAAAGAACATGAGTACGAGTTCAATGACATTGTCTCTCTTCAATACCCTCAAGCGAGGGAATCCCTATGTAATTGTGGCCTACTCAATTATTTCAAACTTTAGAACATGAGAAAAGAAATGCTATTTCTTGAATACTTGATTGGTCTATGGGATGGCGATGAGAAAATTTTCTAAATAGGGACACATATGCTTGAGATTGTGATGGATGATGTATAATTTTTTATGGGGCTCTGAAGGAGAGGGGAACCCATACTTCTTTCCAAACACTGGCTACTTCGCGACTGACTGAGGCATACGTTGTTGAATATTGCATACCAGGGTCATGGTTGGTGGATGGAAGGATCATGATAAAATATGTGAGAGACCTATCACTTAGATCCATCCTATTTTCCATCACCAAGTTGGCGGGGAGAACTAGCACCCATATTGCTTCAAAATCTCAAATTTATTATGCCATTCAGTGTTTGGAACCAATATTATTGAACTGGAGTGCATGGTTCCTAAGGAATTTCAAAGAGCAGATATCCAAATGAAGAACTGACAGGAAACAAAAAATCATAGATGGTTATTTATTGGTTTCTTTTTTCCTAGATAGGATTCCCTAGATGCAACCACAGGTTGCAATGATATCATGCCCCGTGACTGAGCCTCGTATGGAAAGGTGGACCAATCTTTTCCCCGGGTTGGGGAATGAGCCCTTGTATTTCAAATTCACTATCGACTTCTCCACATGGTGGAGGAGGTAGTTAGTGGTGATTGAGGACTTACCCTGTGCTAGGGTAGATTTCAGAGGAAGTGCGGACTTGTTACTTCCCAAGGGCATATAGTGGGATGCATAAGGTACGAAAAATCATAACCTTGCAACAATATATATATATATATATATA
>JZKD02S1725931.1:6349-18152 GCA_000966675.3 Picea glauca
TAGCTAAACTACATTTATGTCTTAAAATAACATTTCTAATTGATTATTATTAATGAGTTAGTCATAATGGTTAATGATTCATTTAAATATTAATTAATTCATTAATTAATTAAGTGTTAAATAAAAGGGTGGAGAATAAAATATAACATTAAATTAAGTTGCGTATACAAGAAGGGATCACATAAGAATCCCGAGAAGATATAAGATATTTAATGAATGGATAAGATATTTAATGAATGGATAAGATAATTAATAATGGGATAAGGTATTAGGTAGGGGAGTAAATGAAGGGAAGGCGGTGAAGGAGGAAGGAGTTGGGAGGAGGGATCATTCTACGGGGGGAACTTGGCCATGAGTTTGGAGAGCTCTGAGTATTGCAGAGAGCCGAGAGGGGTTGTGAGATTGGTGTGCTCAGATTGAGGCACGAGATTTGTTGGTTGTGACATATTGATCAGGCAGGCACCGAGTTGCTAGAGGTTTTGGGCTCGGAGGGCCAGGATATCCGTAGATATCCTGGAGCTAGGTCGTTTTCCTAGTTGGTAGGGTGGACAATAGTTTTGGGCGATTATTTTTCTGTGTTTGCAACAGGACTGGACTGTGTAGCAGGTAGCAGGAGAGTAACAAGGCAACTGGTAACGAAAATTAGCATCAGAGTTAAGGTATTTCTTTAAAATTTATGCATTGTTTTGTATAAAAATTTGTTATTAAATTTTATTACTATGAAAAATTAAATGGCGAATGTGCTAGATTAAGTAACTTATAAATTTTACTGAAGTGTTGTAATTCAATGGTTGTTTAAATTAATTTAGAGCCATTACAATTTTCCATTGATGTATTGTAGCTTCCATAGTAGCCCTTGGGTTTTTGTATTCATATCTTATTCATAATAAATAATTCATGATTCTCTTATATTCCACGTGTATCTAACTTTGTTGATTATATGTTTGACGAAATGCCTTTAATGAAATGAATGCAAACTGTTTGTAAAAAATTGTCAACCATTTTAAAGCATTTATTGCACAAAGATTATAATTTTTCATCCTAGCATATCCAGGGATATTACATTCTTCTACATGGTACCCATCTTGTATATCTTCTGTAGATCCACCACATGCCTTCTTCACGGTACCCATCTTATACATATCAACAACCCATATTCTTGTTCACGGTAAGATATTATTGGAGTAATAATTTATTTTAATGTATTATGTAATATATGTTTTAGCCTCTGCATGATGCATCTTAGCAGTAAGTTATTACTATAGTAATAATTCTTCATGGTGTAGTGATAATTTATTTTAATGTAAGTCTTCTTTTGTAAGAGATTATAGAAAGAAAGGGAGAGGATTTAAAGTTTAAACTCTTATTGACCCACAACAACATGATCAGACCTAGCTTCATCATTAGATTCAACACAATTCGAAGTGTTTTTTTTTATATAACAGGCGACCAATGCTTTTCCATGAACCACAGAGCTCTCGTTTTAATGCATCTCTTCAGAGTTGTCAGGCTTCTGGATTCTAACGTTTTGCATGCTATGACTAGTGACCACCTACTGGTATGGTACACAAGCATTTATTTTTTTCAAAAATTAGCTTTCTTAACCTGGTTTGGGTTATTTAGAAAAAGTTAGCAGAAGACGATGAATTTTTTTTAGTGCACTACTCTATGTTGTTATTTTTTTACACTAAAATTTATAGAATGCACTTAATCGGTTAATAGGAAAATACCAAATCCACTCCTTTATATCTCTCTCTTTAAGTTTGGATTGTCTTTTCTTATAGAATGCACTTAACCAGCTTAGAGGAAAACACATGTTTGTATTGTCTTTCTTATCTCTGTATGTGTAGAGGGTAACATGTCAAGCTTATGTTTTCAACAAATATATTTTATACAAAATAGTGGTTTTGTGTTCACCTTAAATTTAATCACACAATGATATATTATTTTTTCGGTTGCAAATCTTAAAATATTTTAGTGTGTATTGTAGTGATGCCTAATGTTGTGCTTCTAAGCTCACAGAAAACAAATTTACAGCAGAGAATACAGAAAATGCCAAATAACAATCACACATGAGACAACATTTTACGTGGTAAAACTGTTAGTGGGGAAACATCCATGGGACAATGACAAACAATAATTTCATTGCTCAAATAGGGATATTACATATGGTTATGGGCTTACAATCCAATTCACAATATGCCTCTATGGGATACATATAATCACAAATTTCATCATTTGTAATTAATTCTCTAACTACTGGATCCAATTATTTTGATGAAATGGTCATGATCTGATTGAAATCCTACTCAACTTGCCAATCCTCTGAATTTGTTGTCATCTATTTAACAATCTCCACCTTGAAAAAAAATAACCTGATACCTTGCCCAATTTCATTTATCACCTTTTCTGCAAGCCAAGAGAAGTCAAACACCACTGTAGCCTCTCTAACAAAACTGGTTTTGTAAACACGTCTGCACAACTTTCTTGAGTATGGACTTTCTCAAGTGCTACTCCACCTTCTTCACTAACTGTAAGACCCATGTTTCCCCCAGTTTGTAAATATAACTATAACTAGCCAAGAGACTATAGCAGACTAGATATGTGTGAATATTTGAATAGATGAACCTTTGTATAAAAGGTCAATGTATGTATTTTCTGTTATTAATAGAAAATGGATAAGTGTTGCATAACTGTTGAAAGGGGGGCTTGTCAAGATAGACCATGGATGTTATGAGAGAGATGGTGAGGGGAACCATAAATGGTTGAGATGACCCCCACCAAACCAGTACCTTACTAGATTTAATGACTCAGAACAGTCTTATGACCCAGATATGAATTATTAGTTAGAGTAGTAGATGGAAGAGTCTTCCTTAAGAGTTAATGAGGAGATGGGGCAGAGTACCCATCTGTAAGACTTCCAGACCTAACCACGAGCTGGGGATTCAGACCCACGCAACCTTACTGAGAAAGGAAAGAAAGAGGTAATTTGTGGGTAGAGGCGAGGAGAGAAAGAATATCTACGTAGAGAGCATATTCAAACGAGCAATATCAAGAAGAGAAAAGAGCATTTTGCAGCTCTCTAGTTCGAGGAAGAACTGGGAAATAAGCTTGTTCTGGCCGTACGAAGTTGTTGGCAAGATTTTCGTTACAAGCTGGTAAATGAGGATGACAAGTGACTATGGAAGTATTCGGGCAAACCTCCTTGCTTGGTATAGAGAAAACCCGCTGCCAGGATTATGTGGGAGGAGGGGAGTAACCTTCGTCCCTGACTATTTTTGAGTAAGAAGAAAGATTCTCTCTCAGAGCATTGTGGTCTAGCTCGGGGGTGGCCAATCATAAATTTGTCAGGAGTGGTTGTCCCTATGGTTGGGTGGAAACAAGCACCTATTTCAACAGTCGCTTCACGAACTCTGGATTCTGATAAGTATCTTCATACTCTGTGGACTGAAATGAGAATGGTGGTTGAATATATTTGTATGTCTATGACTGAGTTATGTGTTGAATGGTTAAGTTATAAATATGCATTATCTCTCTGTGAACTCATGCTTTTAAATGGGTGTATGCTTGACTCATTTGAGCAGTTAAAGATTTGTAAGATGCAATCCTGCAATAGTGTCGGGGAGAGATTTATTAGAATGTTTAAGTCTTTTCGATCTCTAAAATCTACCTTGTAGAAGGAGGATTCCTCCTTCAAATCTTTCACCCACATGAACGAGGGATCATGCCCACATCCTTAACCCATTTATGACTAAAGGAATTAATGTGTATCCCACAAGAGTTTTCAAAGGACCCATGTGACCAACATTTGGGAAACTTGCGCTAGGCCCGAAATAATTTAAGCCTACTGGCTTCATAACTCTGGAGTGCTTCGACCCTACTGCTTATAAATCGGTCGAAGGCAACTGATATTTACGGTTACCCACGAGGTTAACTGGTGCCTGGTGGTTTCCTTATCTGGGATAGTTAGACTTGCCCACCATTAAACCTTGATCCACTCAATTATTGCGAAGTAACACAAACCACCGATATGAGAGTATTCGAGAGCCCCCTTGTCCATTGGATCCACGTTGAGGAAACTTTGACAAAGTCCCACTTCGAGAGAACATGGATGATATATCATCAAACTCCCCGAACGCTGAAGTCACAAAGCAATGAGAGCCGTGGATCTGGAAATCTAGTGGAAAACACTCTCAGTCATTAGATTGAATAGGAAGAGTATTTAATAAGAAGAGGGAAGGAATGTAATTGTAATTGGGGTTAAGATGGACCTGCAAGTCATCAAAATAGTTCAAGGATTCATAGGTTGTTCAAGAAAATACATAATGAAATAACTCTGATAAATAGTTATCAAAAAAATGATGTATATACCCAAATACAATCATGTAAAATGAATTCATTATGAGATTTACATTGAACAAAAGAAGTAGTTCATTTTAATCCAATATAAATGAAATCAAGGCAAGTTTGAAAATGATCAATAAATAGTTATTATTCATTACAAACTAATCTCCATGAAATCATAATAAATATTTGTTCAAATCATGTGCATCCCTGCAAAGATAGTTTTAAACAAAGCATTCGCCAACATAAAACAGATGAGATGAACAATAGTGCTCATATCAATTGTTAATACATTAATGGAAACATAATTTAAATCAAAATAACTACAACATCAAGAAATAGTAATAAGCGACCAATTCAAATACAATAGTGCAAAAGAAATGAAAACTTATTATTATTAACTCAAGATGTTGTTATATAGTCCTCTGAGTCCTGAACTCCTTCATGAAGAAGCTTTACAATAGTGCAAATCCCTTTCCTCTCAGAGATCAAAACTCTACCTATTCTACAGAAAATAATTATCTTACAATAGTGTCATTGAAAGTATCTTCTTGCAAAATTTTTCCTCTCAATTTTCAGATCTGAAACCATTATACAATCTGAATAAACAAATTTTTATACATTGATATTTTCTTCAAGTCGAATCTCCCTTGAGTTAGCCAAAACTTGCTCATCAATCGGCCACAGAATTTAGAAAAAAATCAGCTACAAAATTTGCAAAATGTTAATTCTAGACAGAATCTTCCCAAAAAAAGAATCATATATCCTAAACAGTTTAAACCCTTTGAAAATCCTTTTAGGATAAGGTAAATCAAAATGTTTATGAAGTGGGTTTTCAACCATTTGAAGAGATTCATCACTTATCTCTCGGATATCAACTTGTAAAATTGCTTCCCATGAGCTGGTCATAACTACAAATATGAGAAATTATGCCTTCTTTCTAATAAGAATTATCCCAAAATATTAACTTTCTGAGAAAACGACCCATTCTACAAGTGGGTTTTTTACCGTTTTGGGAAATTCCTTTTTGATCGCTTGAAACATGACCTACAAAATTGCTTCTTGTGAGTTGGTCGTAATAGCGAATTCGGTGTGCCACCTTACTGATAATATTTCTCCTAAAATTTTTTGATTCTGGGTGAATCATTTTAGAATAAGGTAATTGACCTTGTTTCAAAAGTGGGTTTTCAACTGTTTGAGGAAATTCGTCACCATTTATTCAGAACAAAGGATGGAAGATAGCCTTCTGAAACTGATACAAATTTTTCATTTGATGTTTCCCAAGCATTACGCCTTGTAGAGATGAATAATTTTAACAAAATGAATTATTTTGGGAATATCTTGGAGACTATAGTTGAAATGCAGATATGTAATAGACACTTGTAACAAAAAGAAATTAAATTAATAACAAAAAATCTATTAAAAGATGAACTACAAGATCTTCAAATCTTAATTAACCAAAATCGATTAATAAAATCAAATATGATTGATATCACATATTCTAAATATACCAGATTGGAAATTTTATTTTGGGATTGAGGATTATTTTCAAAATGAAGAAATTAACTCCATAAAAATTAATAATCATTCAATTGTTGACAAATTTAAATCAACCAATTGAACCATATTTTAGAATCACATGTTAATTATTGAATGATATAAAAATATTCCTCATAATCGTATTTCAGAACAAAGTGAATATGAAGAATTCACATTAAAACTACTATGAATAATTAACCAAGTTGTTGTGATATAATAATGTCCAATTAAAATCAATCCAATCACCTAAATGATAAAATATTTACATGACTATATAATAAAATCGAACCAAATAAATCATATCAAATTTCAATTGAAAGATATCAAAGAGAGGAAAATAATGAGAATGTCAAAAGGACAAACAAGACATAAACAACACTAGAAATATAAAACTGAAAACAAATCAAGGTGACATTACCAAAATTAATAAGGGGATCACTTTGTTTTCTTGAAAATAAAAGGGGGTTGTTGTTTACCACAATAGAACCCTAGACCCACCCCCTAGAATTCACCAACATCAAATCAGTTGACATAGTGACCCAAAATGAATGTTGCTCATACTTAGGAAATATAGAGGCACCTCCATGTTATTGTAGGGAAGTTTTTTAAACACCATGAACCATATGTCCATCCATTTATCCTTAAATTGTTGGTGGATGCACTGATCCATACAAATGTGTCTCTTATTGATTGGTGGTTATAGTCTGGTTCTAGGATCAATAAATAGTGACATCAAATCATTTTTCGTAATATTCAAGTCTCTGACTTGGTTTTATCGATGTCAATCCTGTAATAGTCAAACATCCTAACTTGTATTTAGAAATACTGGTTAATTTCCCTTGGGCACCTGCAATGGATGATACAATGGCATCCAATAAAGTGCACAATGATAATCATCAGGGCTCTCTTGTACCCCTTAAGTCACAGATAATTGATCTAAAAGAGGTCAACCCTTCATCGATTTTTGTGTTTATGTTTATTGGTTGTGGTGGGTTGGGGTTTCATGTGCCTTTGTGTGGTTGTGTGGGGTTTTGACTATTTCCAGGTTCCATCTTAAATATTCCATTACAATTTAATAAGGGAGTTCATATAAATTATGTTAGTTTTTTAAATTAAATTACAAATAAATTACAAATAAACATGCAAATAAACAGTTTAAGAAATTAAAAAAACAAGAAAATAATCACAAATACATACCTGGGCAGTATTATGACCTTATACCATTTCCACACTTCTTCTTCTTCAAAGGTGAGTGGAAACAACCTACAAATAACAGCATTGTGAACAATCTTAAGTAATTGTAACTTGCATTCCTAATTTATAATATGTTCAAATGTGATTGCATTTCCTTCGCTATTAAACTTTACTAATAAATATACTGCCTTTCGTAGAAGGTCATGCAAAGGATCTTGTAATACCAATGTGGTGTTGGCCTCCCATGCAATAATAGGAGGTATGGCCATGAGTGATAAATGCATACAAAATGTAGCTTTAGGCAAGGCATGTTTCCATCCCCTTTCTTTCTATCACAAAAATGTTGACATGAGAAAATGTCCCTTGTCAACATCATAGGTTCGCCTACTAAAAGGACCGAATTAAACTTTAATCCATTAAAAATGGTGAATCCTTTGGTTATGACCTAACTTGTCATTTTCTCTTCAAAGCTACCAATTATGGTTCGTCTTAACATTTTGATATTTATGAAATAAATGAAATACATCTACTATATAATGCAGTGTAAAAATTAAATGGAACCTAATCTAATCTTATGGGAGTGATGTAAAGAACCAATTTGATATGAAATGAAGAATGTGTATAGAGACTAGGGAGAATAGTCCACCAATTAACATCAAGAAAAAACTTAGGGCACACTTTGAGGATTAACGATAGCCTACAAATTATCAAGAAAGTACCTTCTCTACATCAAAATGTTAGACATAAATGCAAGAGAGACATGCAAAGAATAGGGATAATTGTCTTACATCTACCATTTTTGCAAAAATCAAAGAAAAAAGTAGAAAAGTGAACTAATCTATGATAAAACATGTAACTTATCTTTGAGAGAGAGATTAACTATGGTGAAGTTTGTTTTGGAAGCAATTCTATTTTATTGGCACTTATTAACCTATATACCCAAAGGAGCACTAAAAAAAATAAGAAGGAAACACATAAAATTTCTATGGACTAGTAAAATAGAAAGGACAAGGCATTCCATGAGTTAAATGGATGAATATAGAAAAACATAAGGATGTACGGGGGTGTGAAATAAAAATTATCCATAATTTTTGTAAGGGTTTGGTTGTTAAGAGTTTATGGAAAACTATTTCAAAGGAAGGAATTTGGAAGTAGGTTATCATTCAAAAATAAGTAGAACTAATTACACAATGCAAGAGTGGATCAAAAGGCCTAACAATCCCATCCATAATGAATCCATAGTTTGAAAAGATAATGTGTTGTCATCTTTTGGAAATTGGTTGGTTCAGTGGGAAGGCAATGGATAGAAGGTTAGACTAGGGTCTAACCCATCAGTGTGGTGTGGAGATACACACAAATTATTTGAAAATTTGATTTCCTCTCTCCAAGAGAGAGGTAAACATTAACCTAGACTAAGAAATGTACTTTGAACTCATAAACATTTGTTAGAAAAGATGGAAAAAAAAAAACAAATCTTTGAGGACTAGAAGGAATATGGTGAGTAGTGGGAGGCTTATATATGAGAGTTAAAAGGTTACTCAAGTTATAATCAACGATGTTGATGATGAGTTGGTTTGGTCTAGAAATCCACATTGGGGGATTATGCTACCAAGTCAAGGTATAAAGAAATGTTTACTAGTGAGACTAATGGGGAGGATCCATGGTGGGGGAAGCCTATGTCGGATATAAGGGAACCTCTAGAAATGAAGGTGTTTATATGGTTGGCCATTATGAATAAATCCTTAACTTCAAAAGTTCTACAAAAAAGAAACCATTAAGGACTTGGAAAATGCACCTTGTGTAAAATGGAATTAGAAACTACAAATCACCTTTTAATATCTTGTACATATTCTTGTAGTGTATGGGTAGATATGGACTCTATGAGAGGAGTAAATGGTAATTGAGAAGGGGAAACTATTGTAGAAAGCTTCAAAAACAAGAAATAGAAAAAATATTCAAGGAGTTCAAAGAACTCCCTTTGATTGGATCTTGGGGCATATGACTTGTTAGAACTACAAATATCTTAGATGACAGGATTATTCCCCCTTTTTAATGTGAACCTCAAATAACAAAAAAAAATGGTAGATGGAAGACAATTATCCCTACTCTTTGCATATTTCTCTTGGATTTATGTCTTACATTTTGATGCGGACTATTCTCCCTAGTCTCTATACATGTTCTTTGTTTCATGCCAAATTGGTTCTTTACATCACTCCCACAAGATTAGATTAGGTTCCTTTTCATTTGCACATTGCATTACATAGATTAATTCTTAAATCAGTTTGTAATTAAAAAAATTGCAAAAAACAAACAAATAATTAATGTAAGAAATTTAAAAACAAGAAAATAATCATAAATACATATGTGGATTGTCTCTCACATGGTGTTAGGAACTTGTGGATGCTTGGTGAGAAAAATCACTCCTTTTCTTTTTTTCAATGAATTCTAAAACACAAAGTGCGATGGTCAAAATGGCCACAAAAAGCATTTGTGGGCCATTTTATTGGGTCTGACAGGAATGTGTTTGCATTCATCGTAGGAACACACACACACATTTATAGTAACATGTCTATGTGGCATGATGAGTGAATGTTCGTGGTTTGTCGAACCTGCCACATCATGAACGCGTGCATGTTCCTAGAAACGTGCACCTGTTACTATGTGAGGGGGTTCATTCTCACCAGATTATCACTTTATCATCCATCAACTTTATACACTCCCCAAAAAATATAAAATTTACAAACATTAAAAACTTTAAATATTTTACATGAAAAACAAGACATTTTCCTAACTTATATGGAAATGAGTATTAAAATATACAATATAAATAATCTCTTTATAAATATCTCTATAAAAAACCTTTTACACAACATATGAATTTTTCAAAACAATATTTTTCAATTTACATTTATATTGAATATACACTATGACAAATACCACTAGCAAATAAATAAGCATGATTCAATTATTATAGAAATATAAATATAAATATTGACAAATACCACTAGCAAATAAATAAGTTCAAACAAGATTGGCTTAAATGTTACCACTTTACATCCATGTTGGTATCAAGTGGATACCTACAAAATTGTGACAAACATATATTCATATAATTGAATTTGTGTGTAATTCATGTGGTCATACACCTCAATCTAATATTATAATAAAAAAATTAGATATAAAAGAAAATATTTAATGATGTTTTTGAATAAAATAATGTTTATAATAAAAGATAATAATAATAATATATTTTTAAGATCACTTTCAAGTTAGACATCAAATTGGTATATGAGACTCTCTTGTTTATGGGACAAGGAACCTTCGCCACTTATAAATTTGACTGGTAAATGAAAATGAAAATATCTTTATATATGAAAAAGAGAGAAAAATTTCTTATAATATCTAATATTTAAATTTTAAATAATTAAAACCAACCTACATAAATTTTAAATAATTATATTTTGAGTTTAGTGTAATATATAATTAGATTTAGAATTTCTAGTAACATAGAGTTGAGTAAAATTACAACCAACCTATACAAATTTTAAATAATTAAAAAAATTGTAACTCAAAAGATTTAATCTCTTTTAATAGTCAAATTTGTATTATTAAGCTTAAAGGCGTACACCTATTGATAATGGGCACAATTAATGATCTTTTAACCTTATTTAACCTTAAACTCTAATCTGATGGCTATCCATTGAAGATGCTGGCATATTCTTAGTCGTCCTCTAAAATTAATGAGTCAGATTTATTGTTCATAACTTTCTTGCATTTATCAAGGCATCCGTTAACATGTTTACTTTTTAACATTTACCTAATCACATTAAAAAATTACTGTAAGGATATGTAATTGCCATGTTTAAATGATTAAGTAGGATTAAATCGTGCAACCATACCACAAACATTTTATATTAGAGGCACACGTTCCGGATACCTTTCTTCGACATTCTCCACAGCGAGTTCGGCTGTGCTAGTTTTAATAACAATTGAATCTCATAATTTATTTATCTTATATTTATTTATTTATTTATCTTATATTGTTCCACTTGATTTTATTCCAATTCTAAAGAAATCTTGCAAAGTAATAATAATTCTTCTATTCATAGAACAATTTCTCAAAACAGAAAATAAATCTTGCAAACTGATAATAATTCTTCTATTCTGAGAACAATTTCTCAAAACAGACCAGACCATATGATCTGCTGCAATCTTATTACAATTCCCATACTTCCATCTTCAATAAAACTAGACAAAACGGCCTGCAGTCATATTACAATTCATCACTCTCCGTCTTCAACACAAAACGTTCTTCAATCTTATTACAATTCAGAAACTCCCATCTTCAAATACGACTAGACAAAACGTAAGCGTGGTCCTCATAAGCAATAATCCCAGGTCCACTGTATTTCTAGAGAATTCACCCAACCTAATTATAACTCTTAGATAATAAGAGTTCATAGAACAATTTCTCGAAGCAGGCCATATGATCTGCCTGGAATAACCTAATTATAACTCTTAGATCATAAGAGTTCATAAAATAATTTCTCAAAACAGGCCATATGATCTGCCTGCAACTTTATTGCAACTGTCAAACTTCCATCATTGACTGGACTAGACAAAATGCAAATTGAGTTTTCGAAAGCAATAATGGCAGGACCCATATAAATTGGCTTTCCCCAACCAAAGTCTGCATCGTGAATAGGCAGTCGAGACCAACTTGTGA
>JZKD02S1725931.1:22529-32759 GCA_000966675.3 Picea glauca
GAAATAAATGTCTTGTGCAGAATTAAGGTGGGGAAGAAGCTGAGTGAGCTCCGGAGAGGGTGCAAAATCTCCAAAATCGTTAATGGTAGAATCTGTTACAGCCTCAATAAGCTGACCTCCTTCACCGTTACAGTTGATTTGGAGACGCCCATGTGTGTCCTTTCCGAGTCTTCCTGCAATCGGATAGAATGGCACCAGCACTTTGCTAAGAGCATCCCTCAGAACGTCCATTGAAAAAAAATCAGATCTAGCAGTGCCAGTGGGCCTGTAGATATACACACTGGTAGCATGCGTTCTCCCCACTACCAGATCTACATTCGACAGCCAAATATTCCTCTGCGGAGTAGGCGCAGCAGGCAGCACTATTTGAGAACTCTTCACTGTTATATTAACCATTTTTGCTGCTATGAAGAAACAAGACTGTAGGAGAATCAAGGTATGGGCTGTTTTCTATATTGAACGAGCTCCATATTTATAGAATAGATTAAGTCCATTACTCTCTGTCACGATGAATTTTAAATTCTTTCCGTGCAAGCACAGAGCGGCCATTAAGTGATTTCTTATGCCGAAGGTATATAATTTATAACTGGGACGCCGTCGCTTGCACGTTTGTTTTGACAGATTCAGCACCATCCGTTTGTCATCAATAAATTATTAATTATCAATTATCGTCATCAATTAATTTTTAATTATTAATTAAAAGCTTCCTTAGGGCCTCACAACCATGAAAATATGGTATCGTTGACATCAAACGCGTTATTAACGGATGACTAAGTCTTCTTCGTAATCATTTATTATTTTTTTTTATAAAATATTGTAAAAACTAAGTTAACTTGCTGTATACTATATAATTAGTCAAATAAATTATATTGCTTCTTATAATATAATTGAAATATTCACTATAATTTTTAATATATTTTGTAAATTACTTTGTATTATAATATAATTGAAATATTCAATATAATTTTTAATATATTTTGTAAATTATCATAATTGTTGAAATAATTTAATTACGTTGTTTCTTGTAATATAATTGAAATATTATCTGCAGAGATATAGATAGATTGATAGATTGACAAGTGTAGTGTAAATGGAAGGAAATATGTAAAATAATTTAATTACGTTGTTTCTTGTAATATAATTGAAATATTATCTGCAGAGGTATAGATAGATTGATAGATTGACAAGTGTAGTGTAAATAGAAGGAAATATGTAAAAAGAGATCTCAAGTTCAATTTGATTACCAACAATTTCTTTAGTTTCTCTCTATATAATTATTTTATATCATAATTATTAATATATGTTGTAAATTATTTTGTTAAAATAATTTAATTATGTTATTTTTTGATAATATAATTGAAATATTCAATATAATAAATTATTTTGTATTAGAATTGTTGACATAATGTAATTAGGTTGCTTCTTATAATATAATTGAAATATTCAATATAATTTTAAATATGTTTATTGAGATAAATGATCTTGTATTATAAGTTGGTTAAACCATATTTAAAGTATTTATAAGTTAGGATAAGATATTAGTGGATTAGTAGTTATTGGATTGTGAGTTAGTATATTAATGGTTAGAGAGTGTGTTGGTTAGTGGGTTAATGGTGAGGGTTTAGTAGAGTTGCACTTATTTTGGGTTAATGATTTAAGATGTATGGGTTGAGGTTAATAGTCCTGTCATTTATATTTAGCTTAGATTTATTGGATTAGTGAATTAAGGTTCAATTCTTGTAAGTGACATGTAAATGATTACTATATTATTGTAATGGCTTTAAGCCTTGTTGTTGACCCACTAACATGTTGAACTTATAATAAATATATTATTATAATAGCTTCAAGTGTGTTGTTGACTTAATGGTTAAATAAAATCATTTATAACATTGATAATATTGATAATATCAAAATGTTTTTATATATAAATATACAAACTTTGTTTTATAATTATAGTAGAGTTAATTTTTTCGGACAAAAAATCCATTCATGTTAAGGATTGTCTGGTGCAATAATAGAGATAGTTATTGAAACTAAAACATTGATAATTAATTAATTAAAAACAACCTTTATTAAATTTCATTTTATTTTGGATAAATAAAATTATAACAAAAAATTTATAAAATTAGGAAATTAAATTTCATTTTATTTTGGATAAATAAAATTATAACAAAAAATTTATAAAATTAGGAAATTAAACTAGAGTCAATTTTATAAAACATTATTAAATGTTTATAATATAATGATGTTTGGACTATTTAAATAATGATGACAATAGGATATCCATAATTAAGTAATTAAAAAATAACTTATACAAAATTTCATTTTATTTTGGACTAATAAAATTATAAAAAACAAATCTATAAGATTTAGGAATTAAGATGAAATCAATTTTATAAAACATCATTAAATATTTATAATGTTTAAAAATTATTATTTTATTTTTTATATGTAAAAATTGGGTGGAATAAAACTTTTTAAAACATTTTAATTAAAATTAATGACAAGATTAATTAAAAACTTAATTTTAAAAACATTTATTATTCAATTTCAAGTAAAGGGAATTAGTTTCACTAATTAAAAATTCTATCTTATTTTAATGGTTAAAGATTTTGTCCTTCTCATTTAATTAACTAGTTATTGATTTAGAACTATTATAAATAATAATTATCTAATTTTAAGGTTAAGCCCAAGCCATACACCAAATTGGTGTATGAGACTCTCTTGTTTGTGGGACAAAAAAATCTCTTCTTGCAATTATTTAACCCCTTAAAAAGAAACATGATGATGATTATTAATATCCACTAAGACCGGACCTTAAGAGGGTAAGTGATTACTTGTGATTTTTTAGAATTTTGTTTAAAGCATTAAGAGAAGATTTCCAAGATCACCATACTTTTGTTGAGTTAAGATGTTAGGAAGGTTGGTAGTGTAATAAATATTTTGAAAATGAGATCTAATATGGGTATAGGCTGGACAATCTAAGAGAAAGTGTTTTTCAGCTTCAACCTTCTTAGTGTCACAAAGGTGACACACTACCCAGTTTCACTATGGAGCTCGTGAGAATTTGTTCGTATCTTAGCAATGCTTATTTTTTTCTTTACACTTGGCAAAACATATAGATAATTTTGATCTTCTAGATTAGGGTTGATTACATATTTATAATACCTTAATTTTCTTTTTTCATCTAACTCTTTATCACACCACATTTTCTCTTTAAATTTTTATTTGATGTTTTTTTTAATAGTATCTTTTTTCTACAAAATGGTTTCTTCCATGATTCCCCAATAGTTCAGCGAAGACCGAGCATCTTCACTTGAGTAGATGGTGGTTATGACTTGATTTTGAAGCAATTTTAGGTAGTCTCTTTTCTTCCATGTTGTTTAACTTATTCTTATACATTAAGTATCTAGTCATAGCCATGCTCTCAATGTTATAAAATTCTTTTGTATTTGCTATGTCTTTTTCCATTCACTAAAGATACTACAACCCCAGACAAAAAAGTCCATTCTTACAACTATTTAACCCCTAAAAAAGAAATATATATATATATATATATATATATATAAACAAAATTGTTTTATTTATTTCAAATTTTTCTTAAATTTTTATAATATTTTTTTTTTTATAGATTTTTATAAAATTTAAATAAATCTAAATATATGTTAATTTTCTATTCCACATTCAAAGTTTTTTTTTTTTTTTAACAGATTTTTGTAAAATTTAAATAAATCTAAATATATGTTAATTTTCTAGTCCACAGTCAAAGTTTAAATATATAATTAATGTTATTTAATTTTATTTTTTTAACAAAGAATACTTTCAAATATTTAATAGACACCATTTTCTAACAAACTAATAAATAAAAGGAGAGACACACTAAAGGTTAACCATGTAAAAAATTGATATAGAAAAAATTTGATATTTCAAATAATGTATAATAATTGTAATAACAATCACTCATTAATAATTATATAAAAATGACATAATATGGGGAAGCATGTGATTGTTAAAGCATATCGAAGAGTATATTATTTGACTACACTATGTGACATATCCATGAACTACATTTTTTTGGCTTCCTGCAATTTCTAGTTCGCAACCACAACCCATGACATTCAATCTATCCTTTTTCGTGAGGCTTGGAATTTTACTTCATTCTTGCTCGTTTAATTATTTTTTTTTTGTTTTTGTAAGTGAGTGTGAGTATTTGTATTACTAAAAAAGATTAATATACAAAAAGAGGAACTTTCTGGTCTGCCAAAAAGTAAACCAACCTAGGGGTTTTGGAGTTGCATTCTTTGAGATAGCAGAGGGGTATGGCTAAACTGCCACATTGGTAAACCGGTCCAGTCCCATCATATCCAGTTTTTGACAAGCTAATCATAACAGAAACATAAAAAACACAACACAACAATTGAGACTGACCCAGTAACATTCACTGATCATTGGCTAACTCGGCGCTAGTCCAGGATTATGAGATTCTTCTTTCCATCTTTCACCCTGTCCTTGCTCTCCTCCTTCTGGGCCATCGTGTGGGTCTTCCTGATCCAGGCTGGTGCTCCATTCCCATCAACTGGTGTGATTTCCATATGATGGACGTAGTGCAAGTATAAGTGGAATTGGGAAGCCATTCACTCCAGCTTCTCCTTCTAGTTCTTCTGGTCCTCTGTAATTCGTTTTGTACTAGCATCCAGGTTGCTGAGGCGAATCAAGATTTATTTTAGCAACTTTTTGTGGTCCTTATTACCCTTCCGGCTGGCATCTTTATTTTCTGTGCTCATTTTGCCTATTAACATCTTTTTCCACCACACCATCTCTACTGTCTTATGGTAGAGGGTTTCCCTAGATTGCGTGGTCCCTGGGTCTGTTATCCAGTCCACTTCCTTGCTCAGTTCCTCCCAGGATTTTCCCTTGTGCTTGGCAATGATTTCCTTGTCCCACCTGGTGATGGTCGCTTTTCCTTTCGGTTCGACTAGTGCCTGGAAGGTGCCCTTGGCATCTCGGGCCACTTTCTCCATCCTTCAAATCCTCCCGTGGCTTGTCAGATTTTCTTCCTTCTGGGTGTTTCTTTTGATGTGTGTTTTCTTCATACGCACCATCTTGGCTGGCTTGTGGCGGTTCTTTCCCTAAATTCTTCTCTTGTTCCTATCGACCCAGGGATTCCTTCTTTCTGGGCCCTTGTTTTTGTGGTGGTTCCTTCTGTTGCGCTTTACCTGGCTGCATCTATTCCTAGTGCTTCGCCTCTTATGGAAGTTCTCCTACTGCAGACTCATCCTTGCAATCATGGTCTGCCCAGAGAGGTGGTCCTTCCCATCCTTTTTCTCTGTCTCGGTATGTGTGACCATGACAATCCGTCTATTATCCCTGCGTCGGACATTGCCCCTGCTCGTTGCGTAACCAACTGTGCTCTTCCCCATACCTGTTCTTGGGAGGGATGTAACCATACTGGTGCGTGGTAACAACTTTTATCCTACGTCACTCACGGCCTGTTGAGTCCCATCTATACTTTCCCCTGCACTGGCCCTGCACTTTTTTCTACTGATGTGACCTTGATGTCGTACCCCCATCTATTGTCTGGTCTGATCCTGCATTGTCACTTGTAATTGGATGTTGGCCATGAAGATTCTACCTGGATTCATCGTGCCTGCCTATTGGCCTTGCACCGCTCCTCTCGATGTAACCTTCCATACTTAAGCTGTTGTCACGGTATTTTGTCGCTAGTTGTATGCAGTCTATTCTGAATTGACCATTTGGGATGTTGCTCCAGGTGGTATCTAACTCTGATCCTTCCTTGCTAACCCCTTCATCAGCGATTTTGTCCGCCAGGCCATTCCCTGACCTGTGTACCCAATGCAACTCCATTGTGTTCATCTTTTGTAGATGCTCCTGGATTTTTTTCACGGAGTGTGCCAAGCGCCAGTGTCTCTGAACTTTGCCCACTCTGGTGCCATTTTGGATTCTCTTCACCGTGTTGATTACCGGAGTGGAGTCACCTTCCACGATACTGTTTTTCATCATTTCAAGGCTTAGAATCTTGAGGCTGATATCCAGGGATCTGAATTCCACTGCATTGTTAGTTGACTTTCCCATACTCACAGCGTATAGATGGATTATGTTGTCACCACTATCCCTGATAACTCCGCCCATTTCTTTCAGACCTGGGTTTCCTTTTGCCACCCCGTCAAAATTCAACTTGAGGGACCCTACTGGAGGGGGATTCCAGTTGCACTCACCTATTTGGAGTTGCGGTGGTCATCCTATTTGTGTGCGGTTGCACCCTTATTTTAGGTGAAAAGCTTCTAAGACTCTAGAGTCCTGACCTGCGAGTTGCGCTTTCCCATTCTGGCAGTTATGGCTCTGCACCGTTTCTCTTGTCATGGAGATTATTTTTTCTTTGATTTTCCCTTCCGGAAAGCTTTCATTCTTGAAGATGCGTCGGTTCCTTTATTTCCATATTGTCCATATGATCATCCCTGGAATGAGGGTCCAACATAGATTCACCTCTTCATTTTCATTCTAACTCTCATTCTAGTTGTTGATGGTTGCGCAGATGTTACCTTGGTTCCTATTGGACTGTCAAAAAATCCCTGCCACCTAGTCCCATATCTCTACAGTGTAGGTACATTCATCGAGGAGATGATTTGTTGTTTCTTCCTTAGCTTGATAGAGGTGGCATCATGACGGGCCTATGAAGCCCCTTTTCCTTAGGTTTTCCGAGGTTAGAATTCAGTTGTGAAGTACTAACCATTTGAAAAATTTTATTTTTGGCCACTAGGGGCTTTTCCAGAGCTTATCCCATAGTTGCGCTGGGTCTTCTTGGTCTTGGTCCACGATGTAATGTTGAACTTCCTTCAAGTTGAATTCCCCGCAATTTTTCTGGCCCCATCTTACTTGGTCTTCTTCTTCCGAGACTGCAATTTTCCTTTTCCCCAATTCCTCCTCCACCTCTTTCGCGATTGTTGTGGTCTGATATCTAGTTTGGGAATTGAGATTGTCCCAGATTCTCCATCTGTTTCGATCTGTTTCTTGCTTCCAGTAGTGGTGGACTTTGGTTTTTCCTTGCGCAATCATGTCCTGTTGGAGTTCCTCCCTGTTCAGATTTCCCATTTTAGGTTCCTGTTGCCAGGCATCCTCCCAAAATCTAGTTGTTTTACCATTCCTTACTTCCTAGAAGTTGTGTGTCTGGACCTAGGTTTTGTTGCGCCAAGATAGGTTCTAGATGGTTGATCCCTCCTTGGTGCCCATAAAATGAATACGGTCATGTTCGTTTATGTCCGGGGCATACTTGGCCTTCCAAAGGGTTTCCTACAGGGTATAAGTTTCTTTAACCCATCGCCACCATAGTTTTTCCCCATAGGCTTCGTTGGTTACTTATGGGTCTTGTAGCCCCGGTCCTCCTTTGCATTTTGGCTTGCAAACCTTCTCCCAAGCCACCAGGGCCCATTTTTTCTTTGTTTCTATTCCTCGCCATAAGAATTCCCTTTGGATGGTCCTTATTTTTTGTAATATTCCTTTGGGGGCGGGAAATACAAACATCATATAGGTTGGAATTGCTTGCAGAACCGTCTTGGTCAATACAAGTATCCCTGTAAGGTTAAGGGATTTGTACGTCCATTTTTTCACCCTCTCCTGTAACTTGTTGAGCACTCCTTCCCAAGCTTCCATTTTGTATGCGTTGTCTGTCAGGGGGATGCCCAAGTATTTAGTTGGGAGTGTTTTGTGCTCAAAGCCCAAAATATTTTCTAGGTTCCTTTGAATTGTAGGGTTGGTGTTGAAAAAGTAGATCATCGATTTGGAATGGTTTATCTCAGCTCTCGAGGCTTCCCCAAACTCTTCTAAGATCCTTTTGAAAGTTTTTTCTTCCTTGACGATGGGTATGCCATGGAGTAAGGTGTCATCCACGAACTGTTGGTGTGTGGAAGTAGGGAAGTTTTCGAAAGGTTTGAGGCCTATTATTTCTCCTACTGTTGTTGCGCTTTTAATGCTTCAACTCATACCTTCCATCATCAGGATGAACAGGAAGGGGTATAGAGGGTCTCCTTGTCTGATACCTCTAGTGGGCCATAAGGGTTTGGCTGAGGATCCATTAATCAAGAGAGAGTAAATTTTCATTGAGACTAGGCCAAGAATCCAGTTGATCCAGTGTTGGGTGAAACCAAAGGCTTCCAGAGTCTTAACCATGTAGTGCCAGCTAATTTTTTCATAGGATTTTGTTAGGTCAAGTTGTATTACCATCCCCCCTCTCCTATATATTTTCAATGTGTGGATTAGCTCATGGGCATGGATGATGTTGTCCATGATTTGTTGTCCTTCCACAAAACCCACCTGTTCTTGTGAAATCAATGTGGGTAGGAGGGGTTTCAATCTATTGGCTATGAATTTGGAGATTATCTTGTAAACCACATTGCATAAAGGTATGGGTCTATAGAGGTCAGGGGTCCTTGCTTCATTTTCTTTGGGGATTAGAGTAATCATTTCCACATTTAACACTTTTAGGATGGAGGCCGACCATCTAGAATCCTCCACCACCCTATAAACATCATGTTTGACCACTTCCCAACAGGCTTTGAAGAATTTCACTATGAAACCATCTGGACCTGGGGCTTTCCCATTGGGCATCTCTTGGATCACTTAATCAATTTCATCCTTAGCTATGGGTTTGTTTAGGTTTTTATTATGTTCCTCGGTGACTGGACTATTGGAGTTACTTCACACACACCTAGGATTTATTTTTCCTAAGGTTATTCCTTGTTTATTAGTCATAATTAGTCATTATCCAGTCTCCTATATTTTAGGGGAGAATATTCCACCTGGAGAATATTCTCTTTCAGTTGACACTTCAGTTTGAATAGTTGAGTTGAGTTTAGATGTTTCATTGATTTTTTCAACTCACTACTCGTTGTTCAGTCAGTTAACTGAAGACTAGTTGACTAGTTAACTCAGCTAGGTGGCAGTTCACTCCCATAACTGCCTGAGAGACTATACTAGGTGGCAGTTTACTCTTGTAACTGATGATGTGTGTCTAGATCAATCTAGACCACCACTATGGCTCATTAGTTACTCATTTATCCTATATATATTGTAAATTATTCACTCTTTGAGTGTGCAATATAGTTAATGAGAATTCTTCCATTCTTTCTATCTTGCTTCTTGTTTCTCAATTTCTCTCTGCAAATGTGGGTAGTATTTTCTAGCTAGATCTATTCTGTGCAGGTTCAACACATTTACATGGTATTAGATCCGACGGACTGCTAAGCAAAAACTACACCAAATTTTTTTGCAGGTACAAAAGATTGAAGACAACAAAAAATGGATTATTTGTCGGAAATACTTCTCACGCCTCATAACCATTTGGAATGGAAGCCAAAGATTCTACTTCTTCTCATAAGTAGAGGCTTATACCAAATAACCATGGCAATGGAAGTAGAGCTTGGTTCTGTCAATGAGATAAATGACTTTCTCAATAGACAAGATATGGCCATAGGAAGTATCGACATGTCTATTTCTCTCGAACTTTTCCATCAAGTATATGAAGAATCACAAGGATTAACTCCAAATGAATTCTAGACCAGATTGGAGGTTCTATTTTGGAATAAAGAATATTGTGAATATTTCATGTAGGAGGTCGAACAGATAGAGCCAGAAGAGAAGCCATCAAAAGATCAAGCCTCTTATTATGAAGAGTCTTCTACAAACGTTTTTGCAGAAATTAGTATTCCAATAATTGAAGATGATGTTTACTCCATTTCATATTTATTTTCTGAAATTCATGTGGAATATATATGGCATGCATCTCAGGAGTCCCATGTAGGCACTGTTACATGCACCATGCATGCATGTCAGGAGACAAAAAGAGAGTCGCACACATCAGACGTCATTATAATATTTTTTTTATCACAATTTGCCAAAAAAAAAAGGATATTTGAATTCCTCTCGAGAAAATATCCAATTTAAAAAAAAATCGTCCAAAACGGAGTCCGGGAACTGAAGTTATGATCGTTTCAAAATCAATAAAATTTCAGCATTTTTCCAGAAACTATCGTACAGTTTTCAAAATTTCATCCAAAATTTATTTGGATATTATTCATTACAAGAAGCTAAGTGGATATGTATGGAAATATCAATGATGCATATACTTCATCATATCCGTGCAGACATCTACATCTTCAACAAAATCTTCAAAGAGCACAAACTTGCACAGTTGCGAGGTCTTCTTGGAGTGAAGGA
>JZKD02S1725931.1:38448-56432 GCA_000966675.3 Picea glauca
ATATATATATGAATATGAGAACCTAACCTCGATAAATTCGTCAATCATTGTCGTTATTATATGACAGTATTAATATAAAATGAAAATTTATATTAACAGGATAAGGGATGACAGGTCTATACTGACACAAACATATTAGTAATATATTTGTGTACAGTATAATTGTATATTAAATATATTTTTAACATTAAAATATTAGGTTATTCTGTGATAGTAAGACGTTGACTAAACATATTCGTAATACAATCGTGTACAATGTTATTATATATTAAATATATTTTTAAAATTAAAATATTTTGTAATATTGTGATACTAAGACATTGACCTAAATATTGTATCAATTTTCTCTTTATGTTTATTTAGTTTAATTTTTCCAATGTTTAATATACAATTTTTAGACTACACAATACATATTTAAAATTAGTATTTTAATGTAGTAGTTAAGATGTTAATATAAACATTATAAAAAATTACGATAATAAGAGGTTGATTGAAATATAAACATTGACTCTATAGATACATTATTCACATTTTCTCTTCATGTTTGTTTTAATTTGTTTTTTTAATTTATCATTCTCGAGCAATACAATGCACATTTAGAATTAAAATTTTAATATAGTGGTTGAAGAAAGACATACTTATATATAAAAGTTATATTATTAAACTCTTAACAAATATAAAAAACAAGAATTATATATTTTACAATTTATATTTAGTGGTTAAGACACGATAATCATGTAAATAATTTTAATTGCATCAACCTTACATAATTAAGATTATCAAAAGTTATATTGAACTTTTCAAAAAAAATCTTTAACTTTGGACAAAATCTTTTGTTGTTTAGATTACATTTATATGATTAAATGGATTAACTTGGTCACTCAAATTTGCAGATCGAACCATTTTCAATAAAATTTTGAACAAAATCAAACAAAAAAAACCGTTAATGAAATAAAGCATTATAGGTTAATGATATAATATAAAGCATTACAGGTTAATGATGAAAGATGGATTTTAATGCAAGTATCATTTAGAAAAATATACTCTTATTTTTGTAAATGAAATATGTTTTTCATTTAAATTCTTGTTATTTTTATATATTTTTTTATTTTTTTCGCTGGCCTAGAAAATGAAAAGCCACGTGACCATAAATCTTTCCACTATGTAGCAAAACTTTAATCTTTGTTAATCATTAAATATGATCAAGTAAAAGTTAAAAAATAAACATGTAAACAGATGTCTTTATAATAGTGAGGAAGTTAGTGGTTGAAATCACAACCATTGATTTATTGAGACGACTAAGAATATTCCATCAATATTTAATCTTGTTCATACAAAACTAATTAAACAGTGAAAACCTAATAAATATGTCCATTATCAATAGATGTAAGCCTTTAAACACAATTATATATAATTTTAATTGAAATCTTAAAACTTTATTATAAAATGCAATTTTATTATTTTTACATATATTTCAATTTTTTAGTAGTCCAGAAATAATATAATATTACTATATAGATAGTTTTATATAGATAATTTTAGTAACTGAGAATATATAATTATACATAATTTTAATTGAAATCTTAATAGATATAAACTTAAATTTGAATGTGATTTTAATTTAATATAATTTAATTATCACAAATGATGTTATTATTAAACGACACCATTAAAATTAATACAAAGCATTGAATAAGTGATCTCGGCTCTGCGGTTTTCCGCGCCCCCTCTGGTCGCGTCCTTCTTTTGTCCGAAGGCGCCAATGTCTAGGATCCGTTTTTCCCTCCCTCACTCATGCGAAATTTCCGCATGCGGTTTTGCGAAGGACCTGCGACGGTTTCATGCCCTTCCTCCCGGGATTCCAGCGCGAACGTTTTGGAACCCCACGTCATGGAGGACAGCTATATCGAACAGGTGGACTATGAGGTCAGCCCTTATAACGAGTGGGCTTTTCGACACCTGCTAGAATGAGTGATGATGAAAATTGAATCTTTCCTAGCTCTTCCAAAGGGTTGAATCTCTCATGTTCATGTTAGAAAGAAAGGTAATTCAAAAAATATCTTTTAAAAAATTGAAATTTTTTGAAGTTATTTGTCGTTTATGAAGGGTAGCAAATATTATAAAATGTTAAAAGAAGGGTTATATTCTCAATAACCCATCAATGTCTTCAATTGGCTCTTATCTATTTCAGGATATCGTGTATCCTTCTACAACATTAAATCCATCATATATGTGTCACTTAATGAATGTTTTACAAGTTATCTTTGTGAATCCCCACTTGAATTTATGTGTCATGAGCATTTTCTATTCATGTCAATATGGGAAATGACATTGCATTTAGTTTACATACTTTATGTTTTTGAATACCACACTCGCCATAATTCCATTTGCTTTTCCTCTTATCTTGTCTCTTTAAAAAAAACAATTAGTCTTAGGTTATGGATATAAGTTGTAATAACATTGAGAGCTTATTAGTAGGATTAGTTACAAATGAATTTTTCAATGTCAATTTTGAAAAGAAAACACTAGACATTGAGTGAACCCAGCTTGATCAAGTCATCTCTCTTTTTCATGTTCAGATATTCCACCTCTTTAATAGTATCTAACATGTTGATTCATAGTTATTTTATTACATTCATAATGTTATATGTTTATCTATTAAAATTCATGAGATGGTTATAGCTTTTGTATGTAATATGATTATTATTATTTTAGTGGACCTCTCAACAACTTAATATGTAACTCATGTCATCCCCACTAATACAATAGATAATGGAAACAAAACACACAATTCAGAATTGAATGCAAATCTCTCAACAATCCACCAATCTTAAATTTGGTAAAATTTTCCAACTTAAGTTTAGATATGAACTTGCAGAAAATAAACCTTCTCAACATTACAAAACCTAAAAATGGGATTACAACAATGAGAACTTTGATTTGTTCATTGCATCTATATCATCATCAAATCCACACTCCTTTGTTCTCTAGAATGATCATTCCACTTTTCTTGATTCTATGGATCTTTATCTGTCACACTCTTCACTTTCTTCTTTTTGTTTATAGAAACATTGACATTAGTGTGATGATGATTTGCAAATATTTTTTGAATGCCCCATAACACTCTTTCTAGAATTGATGCTTGGAACAACATTTTTGAAGTTTGGTGGGGCTCTTAAGAAAGTTACGGAGAAGGCAACATATTTTTTATTCTCATAAAACTTATGCATTAGGGATTATGCTCTAACATCCCACATTTTTCATGCATTTTCGCATGGTTTAAGAGATAAAGTGACCAATCTGTTGGAGTATTGAGAGGGGGGTGAATCAGTAATAGCATAATTATAATCCTTTTTCTTCAAATAATCCAAGTGTTATATCAATGTAGAATTATTATCCAATAATGAGCAATACAAAATGAACAATCACACACATACACAGTACACCAGTGTTTTACATGGAAACCCAAATCAGGAGAAAACCACAGAATGTTTTATCTTATATGTCTTCAAGAATTA
Source organism: Picea glauca (assembly GCA_000966675.3). NCBI lineage: Eukaryota > Viridiplantae > Streptophyta > Pinopsida > Pinales > Pinaceae > Picea > Picea glauca. The sequence goes on from JZKD02S1725931.1 coordinate 41,967, forward strand.
CATTCATTGGAAGCGCCAACTTCCTTTGTTTTCTAGCTGCAACTAGAAGGAGGCTCCAACCCCCTAGTTTCCCAGGCTATAACCTTAGGGAAACTCCAACTCCCCAATTCTCTGGCTACAACCAGAAGGAGGCTACAACCCCCTATGTTCTCCGGCTACAACCGGAAGGTGGCTACAACCACCTGTCCTTGCCCCGTCCAACCACCGTGAAGTAAAAGTAAAATGATAGAACCACTGTCACACTATCACTGTGAGATATACTGATGTAAACATGTACCAATAAACCTGAACCATGCATCAACCTGTAATCAACCTGTACCATAAACAAGTGCATCAACCATGCACCAACCTGTACCAAACAATCTGTAATCAACCTGTACCATAAACAAGTGCAACCAACCATGTACCAAGTACGTACCAATCATGTGTCAAGTACTCATCAACCATGATTCATCAATATGTATCAATATCATCAACTATACACCTCATGTATGTGCCAACTCATCAACTACTTGTCTCAAGCATGTACCCAACTTGTACCTCAACCAAAATCCCTCCTCAATTTCATCATCCAAATATGATTTGTAACTATTTAATAGACTTGGTGTATATGATCACATACCTGCAAACCTTCCTTAACTTTAACAACAAGAGACTAGCATTTTCATCAAACGTTTCTTTAGTCTCACAAGACTAGTTTTGGATTAGTCAACAACCCTAACTTGAAATAATCGTAACTTTGTACCTGTAATGAATAAAGATCTAAAACTGATACACAATGTTCTTCGGTGTGTTTTATGCAATTTCTCCAAGTGTCACTACTTGGAACCTCTCAAAAAATGAGTTATGGAAAAAATGACACACCTTGTCGAATTCTAGATTATTCTAGAGAACGACCTTGTAGAGCGTGCCCTGCATAGAATATTTATTTAATTGATCTGAAACTGTTACACAACATACTACATACTGTAATATAACCAAAACATTTGGTCTTACTGAATTTAGATCTGTTATGAAGAAGTTAAGACGTTTTTACCCGAAACACCTGTTTTTGACTAGTTTCAGGACTAGCCACAAACCCTATTTTCCACGGAGTATAACTCCAAAAATACAACGACCCAAAATATGAATTTTTTACCACAGATACTTGGATATGTTTCCTCAATGCAATATAAATTTCACGGTTTGAATCATTCTAGAGAAAAAGTTATTGTGAAAATGGTGAGATGACCTAAAAAAAAACATACCTTAGAAAGCATTATTAAAAGAATTTATCCTTCCTTGAATTCCGGCCTTCTTTTCTTCACTTTCCTCGGAAATTATGCTTATATATCCTTTGGTTACCTCAGACACCTATAGGTATTCAATATGCTCAAGTGTGTCTTAAATTAGAGGCATTTCCTCTTATTTATACTCTCCAAGTAGCTTCCTTAAAAATATCTTCTAGGTCACTTTGCCCACTTTCCTTATTTTTTTTTTTTTGACAAGAACGATTAGAGGGATTTATATTATAAGGTGGACTAGCCACTGGTTCGATTACAAAATGACATTGCTTCACTGAGTGACTGCCTTTATGGAGCTTAACAGTACTCTTGAATACACTAAGCTTGGGTCCTTACCCACAGAAGCGACTCCCTAAACCTGCGATTACAGACTTATTTAATGCCTTGACTTCTATACAAAATGTCAAGTTGCTGAAGAAGAGATGAGCTCACTTCAGACTGAGCGACTAGGTTATTTTTTGGGATCCTTCTTCCATTTATTGTTCAGCTGGGACATTTTTACTTCCAGCTGACCTATTCTTTCCTCAAACTCTTCCTTTGGATTCTTTAGTTCTTGATGCAGCTTGCCTAGTTCTTCCATAAATAAGAACTTTGCAGTGGTAATGTATTACTCCAGCTTCTCTATCCTTCTTCCTGCTTCTGTATCTAGATTCTCTAAAAATCCAGTTGGAACTGTATCATTTGTTTTAGATTATCCAACGTTGAGTCCATAATCTTCAGCCTTTCCTCCATGGTTGGCTTGCTGCTGGAGCTTGCTTCCATCACTTGGAACCTCCCCTGCTTCGCGCACCCTGGATATTCAAAGACAATTTCACAAAATAGCTATGCGTAGAACTGCTTTGAGCCTGTGGTTGCATCGCTGATTTAAGCTCGCCCTCCTTGGCCTTCATCATTTCGTCCTTAGCCGCTTATTTCAATAGGCATGGTCGAGGTGCTCTTCTGTCCCCTCCCTGTCTGAGATCCGATCTTACTCAATCCTTTCTTTTCCCCTTTTGCCCAATCGCATGGTCCTAGACTGACTGAGCCTGATCGTTGTCTCTGTCATCCTGTCCCCCTCTTAGCCACTTGCAAAAATGAGTGTGTGCTATGTTCATGAGTCACGACATCTCCACGGTGGACAACGTACCATTTAGATTCAAATTTCTCGGTGCCAGGAGGGTGCCTCTGTTTGCATCAGCATCCGCGGCTTCCTTCATCTCTCGTAAAACATGGAATAACTTATATGAGGTGAAGCTCCTAAGAAGGAGACAGATTTTTTCCAGTAGGTTGTTTAGCTTCGCACTTTGGTTCTTGGAACTATGGATAATGGCTCTGATTACCAGTCTGGAGTCTCCTACTATGACCAAGTTCTGGATCCCAAGCTTGTTGGCTTGACATAGTCCCTGCCACAATGCCATGGCTTCTGCGCTGTTTTTGGTATCAATACCTAGACCCAGGGCGTATCTTACCATTGTTTCTGCATTGGGACCTTCAATTGTCCCTCCTCCACCTTCTTGGCCCGGGTTTCCTTTTGAGGCCCCGTTGAAGGACAGTATGTAGGCCTTCCTTTCCTTTTTCCATTTGACAAACTCGTGCTTTCCTTTCCTTATTTCCCAATCCTCTTGGCGCGGGGTGTTAGCTGTTCTCCCCTTTTGCCTTTGAATTCTAAACTGATCCATCCAGAGCTCTTCCTTTTCATCCATATTCCCACTGTATTTTGGTTGACAAAGGTAATGGGCGCTTTCTCCGAAGAATGCTTGAATAATGGCTGCCACTATGGGTACACTCCTTTTCCTGTCCCTGAAGACTCTGTTGTTTCTTTCCAACCACACTCCCCACAGGATAAACCTTGGGAGGACTCTCCAAAGCTCGGAGGCACAACTTCGTTTCTGTTTTTGGAACGGTTAAAGGGAATCCCAACCTTGGAGAAGGCTCTTGATGTCTTGAGGGAGACAGACTTCAGTTTGAATTCTGATTGCCAACCTCCAAACTTGTTTGGAATAGACACAATTGAGGAGGAGGTGATCTGAAGTTTCTTCAGCCTTTTGACAAAGAGGACATCTGAAGGGGCCCTCCCAGCCTTTTCTTTGGAGGTTTTCCCCTGTTTGGATGTTGTTATGGCCAAGAGTCCAGATAAACATATCAATTTTAGGAATGGATTTGGTTTTCCAAATGGATTTCCAAAGGATCGGGTTAGGTGGGACGTTGGGGATGTTAAGAGTGAGTCTATAGCCATTGGAAGTGGTGTAGGGCTTATAATTCTTTCCCCAGCCTCTCTTGTCCTTCCCTTTTTTTTTGAGGGGGGCTTTCCCCTGTAGACAAAGCTTAAGAGCGCACCGGTCCCCTTCTAAATCTGAGGGTATGTTGCCCACTTCCCATCCTTGCCACGACTTGCATCTGTCCTTCCCCAAAATTGAGATGTCATAGAGTGACTTTAAGTTCTGACTGTCCATCCACTCTTTGAGGCGTTGCAAGTCCTATCTCAAGTCTAGAGGAGGGTCTCCTAGAATTGAATCATTCCAGATTTTGATTTTCTTTCCATTTCTTGGCACCCAGGTGAGATGGAGGTTGAAATGGGGCATGGCCTTTTTGCAAAGGGTGAAGATAGGGGATCCTTTAGATTCCCTGTAGGGGTATTCTATGCATCGCTCCCTTGCTCCCCTAAAATATTTCTTCCACAGTGCTACTTTGCTCTAGGTTGGCTCACTGGTGACAATATTCCAGAGAAGTTTTTCCCCCAAAGCCAAGTTCTGTACTCAGGTTTTTTTGAAGTTGAGGCCTTCTTCCAAGAGAGTTTTGGAGATTTTTCCCCAGCTTATCAGGTGCAATTTCTTGTCTGTCTTCTTTCTGCCTTCCCACAGGAAGCTTCTTTGCAGTGCTTCAATTTTTTGAATCGTGGAGCCAGGGGCTAGAAGCAGCAAGCTTTGATAAATGGGTACGCTAGCCAGAACTGATTTGATTAGGACAAATTTTCTTGCAAGATTTAGCCAATTCACCCCCCATGAGGAAATTCTCTTCTTTAGTTTGTCAATTAGGTGGTTCCACTGTGAGGTTCTTGGAGCAGCTTTGAAGATAGGGATTCCGAGATAATTAAAGGCCTCCCAGTTGGTGTGTCCTTCCATCCCCAAAACTCTAGAAATTCCCATAATCTCTCTAGGCATAATATTCCAGCCATAAATCTTGCTTTTTGCCTGACTTATCTCACTTCCTGAAACTTCAACATATGCGTCTAGTTCCTCCTTGAACTTCTTTGCAATTATTGGGCTTGCCCTGCCTAACAACAGGGTATCATCTGCAAATTGAGCATGATTTATGTCTTTCACTCCTTGTGCTATTCTTAAACCCTGAAGGTTATTTTGGGCTTTGAAAATTTCCAACTAATAGCTTAGTACAGAAGCCTGGATGGCATAGAGGAGGGGCGAGAGTGGGCACCCTTGCCTTAACCCTCTGGAGGCTAAGAAAAATTTTGTTACTCTTCCATTCACCATGGGGGCTATCCATTGTGACCTTATATAGGCTTTAATACAATTTACAAAAGATTGATCGAAACCAAACTTCCTCATTACCTCAAATAAAAAATTGTGATTAAATCTATCAAAGGCATTGGCGAGATCTAGCTTTATGATCATACCTTTGTCTTTCCTCCGGACGCTTGAGTGAAGGGCCTATTGAACTAGGATTATGTTGTCTGTAATGTGCCTTCCTTTGATGAAGCCTCCCTGGTTTTCTGGGATGATAAGAGGGAGGATTGTTTTCATTCTGTTTGATATTACTTTGGTGAGGATTTTGTAGCTTGTATTGCAGAGGGAAATTGGCCTGAAGCGGTTAAAGCTGAGCGCTCCTTTCTCCTTCGGGATTAGTGCCAGGAAGGCCGAGTTTGTGCTCCCTCCTATCTTGCTGCTCATTTTCGACTTCCTTATCATTTTGGTGAGATCATATTTGATTATCCCCCAACATTGTTGTAGAATCTGGCAATGAATCTGTCCGGTCCAGGAGCCTTGTCTGGATTCATTTGATCTAATGCCTCCTTTATTTCCTGCTGCGAAACTTCCTCCAATAGTCTGAGATTGATGTCCTCCTTTATAAGATTTGAGATGATGGAGAGGGGTAATCGATGGGGATCAATGTTTTCCCTTTGCGTTTCTGAGTAGAGGGTTTCAAAGGTTTCGAAGGCTGCTTGTTTAATGCCTTCTTGATCTGAGATTATAATATTTTGGGTCTGAATTTCTGTCACTGCCTTAAAATGCTTCCTTGCCTCCGCTTTCTTATGGAAATAGTTTATCTCCTTCCTTCAGCCATAGGCTTCGGGACTTTTGCCTCCAATAACATTCTTCCTCCCTGCAGGATTTGTGCCATTTCCCTTGGAGGTGGTCTTTTTTGAGTAGATCTTGCTGTGTGACCTCCTTGTTTTCCAAATCCAGTTGATGTCTCTCAAGGCGCCTTTGGGCTTCTTTGTGTGAGGTGGTTGGGTCTAGTTGTCCTTTTGCCCAGGACTTTAGAGCAGTCTTTAGCATACGTAGCTTCTCTTCCCAAACATAATAGGCAGAGCCTTTGATATTCTTTGTCCACACGTTGGATACTAGGCAAATAAAGTCTTTGTCTTGTATCCATGACGGGTTGAATCTGAAAGGGATGGGTCCCTGGCCTTGGTAAGTTTTAAATTCTAAGCGCAGCGGCTTATGGTCGGAGGTGCTATGAGGGAGGATTTCTGAGGAGGCTATGAGCCCGAGAGTTAGGAAGGATCTTTGGATGAGGAATCTGTCTTGCCGGGAAACTATATGCCTCGGTCCTACCCTTTTGTTGGTCCACGTATAAAGTCCTTTGACCGGTTTAATGTCGATTAGATCCCAGGCTGAGATTAGGTCTTCCACCCATTCTCTAGCTGGGTCTCTTACAATAGATCCCCCTCATTTTTCCTCTTGGGTCAGGGTTATATTTAGATCCCCTCCTAGGATGATATTTTCTAGATCATTTTTTTTAGGAAGTCTTAGAGGGTTTCCAAATAGATCTTTTTTTCTTCTATATGTTGCAGGACATATATATTAAAGAGGATTACCGTGTATCTGGAGTCATTGTGAAGGAGCTGGGTGTGATTCCAATGCATGCAGGTGTTTGAGATGATCAGTTCTATTTTGGTGGTGTTCCACAGGGTGCAGAGCCCTCCTGACGCGCCTCTGGCGTTTTCAGCTAATCCTTGGTTGTTCTTCCAAACGTTCATTGAAACTTTGAGAGAGTCATGTTGACTCATCTTGGTCTCCTAGATGAGTAGGATGTCCATGTTGGATGCTTTGATGATATCCTTGAGAGCTTCTTCCTTCCTTTTGTTGTCGAGACCCCTACAGTTCTAGAAGGTTAACTTCATTAATTACCTTAGGGGGGGGAGTGGCCTCCTTGGGAGGCTTTGGTTAGCTTCCTGGTTTGCCTCACACCGATCAATTGTTTGATGGTTAGATATGCACCTTTTAGGATGTCTTTGTAGGTTTTCTGATCTCTTTCTGCTTTTTTGGATTTCCTGCCTCTTCCTAGTTTCTTTGGGGTGTCCCAGGCTTCACTTGCTCCTTCCGAGTCATTCCCGGACGAGATCTCCCCTTCCTCTGTGCCTTGAGTTGCCTCAATCCTTTGAGGGGATTTATTTTGTTTCTCTTCTTCTGTTGTCTTTTGAGTTTCTCTGTCTTCAAGGGTTTGGGTACCTTTTGTTGCTTCCCCTTGGGCATCTTTGCTCGGCTCCTCTATCTCACCTCCAGTTTTCGGGGCCAATTTATTGAATCTGTTAGCCGTCTCTTTGCTTCCTGGGTTCTTGTCTTGAGTTGGAGCTAGTTTTTTGCTTCTTGGACCTTTTGGTTTCGGTTTCCATTTCCGGGCCTGTTGCTAGCCTTCTTCCCCTGCCTTCTCTGTATTTTGTTTTTTTGGGCAGTTTCGCTGGAAATGGCCATATTCATGACATCCTCTACATTTGAACGGGAGCTGCTCATAATCCAACTTTTGAAGATGGTGCCAATCCCCTACCTTTAGTTTTACCGCTTCTGGCAAACCTACCTCTAGATCAACTTCCACACAAATCCTTGCACAGGAGTACTGGTCTTTTGGGTCCGCTCTATCGATGTAATGTGCCAATCCATTTCCGATAGCTTGCAGCGATGAGGAGTTCTAGCAGTGTATTGGCAGGTTAGGGAGTCTTACCGAGACAGGGACATCTTTTGGTACTTCCGAGGCTGGATCAAAGCTTGGGGTCCATCGATTCAGATAGAGCCCCTGTGTGCCCATGAAGTACGGTCCATTTCTGAAGATTAGATCTTTGTCCTCCCAAGAGATGAATTTGAAAATAAAGTATCCTCTTCCAACCGCATAACAAGTTACACTGTTTGTTATTAGCGTCCGCCAGTTCCTTTGAATCCAGTTGTTTGTTGTTTTGGCTGAGGGCCAGAGACCCATGAACTAACCTACCAGGCCATGATTTGATAGGGACAGTGCGACCTTCATTGGGTGGTCCGGGGGAAGGTCGATCTCCGAAACATCGTTTAGCCTCTTTACGAAGCTTGGCGGTTCCGACTGGGAGGGCTTCTTGCTGCAGGTTGCGACTAATTTACGAAAGGAGGAGGTTGGGGAGGGAGGGGGCGATGGCTCCCCTTTGCACAGACCAGTCATGGTAGCGAATGAAAGCGAACCCTAAATTAGAGCGGGAGATTTCCACCTTCGCACTTCAATTATCGATTTTATACCCACTTTCCTTATTTTAGGGTTAACTCACTTCTAATTTCTCCATTAAATTTATTATTGAATTAATTTATTTTGTATTCACTTTGAATTATAGTACACTCATCAATTCACTTTATTATTTACCTTTTAAAATCTCTTAAACCAGTTTGACTACTTTGACCTTTTGGGGCTTCTAGATGACATAAGAGGGTCCTCCAACTTCACAAGGCCATAACTCTCAAACTGTGAGGAGTTATGTGATGTTCCACATACCACAAAAACCGGAATGACATGTACCATCCATATATAATAGTATTGCCTAAAAATATATCAAAACGCATACCATTATCCATCAAACAAACTTGGGTCCATTACCCAAACCTGGGTTCTCCAACTTCTCATGGCCATAACTCTCTAACCGTGAGTTATGTGATGTTCCACATACCAAAGGAAATGGAATGATAGGAACTATCCATCTAGGATAGTTTCAATGACAAATTCATTGACCTTTATCTCATTATTCCACAAATAAGCATGGGTTATCTAACCATGCTTCTAGGATAACTCAATTCGCAAAGCATCTTCCCATGAGGGCTTTCACCATAAGGGGACCACTTTGGAGTTCATCCATTTTACTTATTATCAACCATGAAAAGACAATAACGAGTCATATTTACATCAAAAAATCTTGGGTCGATTACCCAACCTTTGTGCTACGGGGCTTTTTTTAAGGGTTGACATCGATGACAACCAACCTTAATCAACATGTATATTAGCCACCAGTATTTGAAGTAAAAGGCCAAGAGCACATAGTGTACAAGACGAAGAAATCCTTGTCTCGATTGAAGCAATATCCGAGACTTGGTACAGTCGAATTGACTCTTATCTTCTCAACAATAAGTTCAACATGAGCAATAATGAGCCCACTCTTTATACCAAATCATATTAGAAAGATACAAATCTTATAGTTTTTCTTTAGGTTGATGATATGATATATATTGGTAATATGATGTTAGATGATTTCAAAGTTGCATGAAAAGTGAGTTTGAAATGACAAACCTTGGTCTCATGAAGTACTTTTTGGGGAATGAAGTTAAGCAATCTGCTCACGCCATTTTCATATGTCAACATAAGTATTCTATAGATATATTAAAGAGATTGAGGATTGACAAATGAAAACCAACAGAAACACCTATTGCAACATGAAAAAAAATGAAGTTAAGAAATATGCTCACACCATTTTCATATGCCAACAAAAGTATGTTATGGATATCTTAAAGATATTGAGGACTGACAAATGAAAACCAACAGAAACACCTATTGCAACATGAAAAAAAAAAGCAAGCCGGATGATGGACCATCATTTTATTCAAAAATGTATAAGAGGCTTGTAGGAAACCTCATGTACCTCAATGAAACCGAAACTAATGTTATGTATGCAATTAGTTTCGTTCCCATATTTATGGAGTCTCCCAAGGAATTGCACTAGAAAGTTGGAAAAATAATTTTAAGGTCTATTGTAGGTACAACTAATTATGGATTGTGGTACACAAATTATGAAGACAAGACACTTACAAGATATATATATATATATATATATATATATAGTGATTTGTTTGGTATCATTGATGATAGGAAAATCACCTCGGGATATTCCTTTCATTTAAGCATAAATTTGATCTCATGGACTTCAAATAAGCAACCCATTGTCTCAATATATTCTGTAGAATCATAATATGTAGCAGCTATTATACCATCATGCTATGAAATATGTATTAGAAGACTCTTGAAAAATATTACACATGTGGAGAAGGAGCCAAATTATGTTTTCTATGACAAAAATTCAACAATTCCATTGTCCAAAAATCATGTGTTTCACCAAAAAATAAAACACATTGACACTCGTTATCACTTCATTCACGAGCTTGTCAAAAATGGTGACATTTCTTTTCAATTTTGTGGATCTGGAGCTCAGTTAGCATATATCTTCACCAAACCATTGGGAATAATCATTTTTTAGTTTTAGAGACAACACTTAGGCATAGTCAGCGAAGAAGAATGTAACAATTGAGATTAAGGGGAGTGTTAAAACATATAATCTCTCATGTTGACCAAGTATGTATAGATTAGTTAGATTGGTGATTAGTTGATTTGGAATTTTTCTATTTATGGAGAGTTGTTATCCAGTTCTTAGTTTTGACTGTATCAAACCTATACGGTTGTTAAATCTCTATTGTAGAAAATCTATTTAATAATAAGGGAAAGACATGCCTCAATATGTTTTCATGTTCTTTTCCTCATATTTGACTCTTCTTATCAAACTAACAGAATCAAATGGATATGACCTGATTGAAGATCATGAATAGTTATTGTTGAGATTTTATGTAATTTCGAAAGTTATTCCTAAGTGTAATTGTGAAAGGGTTTATTGATAAATCATGTCTTTTAGGTCTTTTCAAGTATAAATAGAGGTTATATCGAGTCATTTTGAGATCACTCATCGAACATACATACAAGAGATTAGTGTGCACTTATCTAGGAAGCTATTCTTGGTTTGTCTCTGGGTCTCTTTGGTCTTGATTTCATGAAAGATAATTGTATGACATTTTACATGTTGGAGGAATCTATATTGAGGAAAGTTTGAAAGGTTTTCTCCCCTTTGAGGGTTTCCATGAGGATATATCTTATTGTTCTATGGATATCTATATTTCAGTTGTGATCCTTTTTCATATTAAATAATACTAAAAGAATATAATACTTTAACTATTGGAAAACCATAAAAAAAAATCAATAGTTTTATCAAGAGAATTTAATATTTCATACCATATTTTTGTTAAGAAAAAACATTGTGAAATGACATGTGTTTTTATGTGCAATATTTTCCTTGATGCGATCATCTACACATAACTCTATTTTCGGCATTTCCGTGTCCATTTCCTTTATGATCATGATATTTGATTCTGCGTCTTTTTACTCTATGCCATTGAAATGTAGGCCTTCATTTTTGTTCCTCGATTCAACTACAATGGGTCTTAGGATTCCTTTCCTTTTGTTTCCTAGACCTTTTCCATCATATCCCATCTTACTTAAAAAAATTGAACTAGTTACTTTGGTATGCTTTTCAATATCATAAAAAGGTTCTTGAGAAATGTCAAAGGAATATGAGTTTACAAGCGTTGTCTCAGTCATGGTGCTATCTTCGATAGTGCCAATGGAAAGTGGATTTTGTTCACATTGCTCTTAGAAAACTTCCTATAGAATTTCCAATGCTTATCCCATCTCTGCAAAGTATGTTTGTAACTAATTCATCATCTAAGTGATCCTATCCTCTTGCTAGGTATCCAACTAAATGACCTTCTCTCCCATTTCTACAAGATAAGTTGTACTCTTGTCTCAATCTACCATAACCACAGTAAGGGAGTCTCATTATTCATAAATTTGATTCTTTAGCAATGAAAATAGTCTTGTCAAGGTCTCAAGGTTCTTATCCATACTTTCCATCCTCTAGTCATACATTTATACCTTCTACTTCAAGTGCATGTTATCATCTTGAATATTAACATTGATGTAATGTGGGTCTTCCAACATTTCTATTTAATCATACCACTTCCACTTTCTCTTCAAAGTACTAGTAGCTATGTCACGGTCAAGGATTCAACTACTCTAATACCATATCATCTATAAAGGAGATACTTGTAGCCTACCTTCTTTACCAACATGAATACTTTATGGAATTAACTTTATGATCATTATTTCTCTAACTTATGTAGATCTATTTGTTCTCTGAATGGATACAATGTCTTTATTCTTGGTTCAATTATGATTTCAACTACTCTTCATGATTAGAGGTATGGCCTACTCTTTTGTGTAACATACACACATCACCCAACTAACAACATAATAGTAATGAGGCCAACAAAAAATCAATACTCTATGAATACTATGTCATTGAGAACTATCTCTTTAGTGAAACTCATTTGCACATTTATATATAACTAAACATAACATATCAATATGATAAAGGTTGAGACTGTGCTTCTTTGATCATTGTGTGGGAATGAAGGTTCCACTTAGGATTGGGTTCAAGTCTTGGTTATTTCTATGGTACAATAGGCCAATAATAATCATCATTGAGTTCAAGTGACTCTACTTCTATTGCCAAGAATATATTAACCTTTATTATGTTAAGATAACAATGCAGAGTCTCTGGACTTGTCTCCATATAAAATGAACAATGTTACCATCTTGTTGTGACATGTTTTCATAACCAAGAACTTATATCAATGTCCCTTGTATTGCAATCACCATGGATATGTACTCAATATTTGACTACAACATTCATTGCAAGGCATTGATCATCAATATGTATGTATTATTCCCAAGTGACTGTAATGACATGACTGAAGCTTCACTGACAATTTTCATGTAAATCAAAATGCTTTCACCAGTTTCCTATGCTTATGATTGACAAGAATTTTACTTATCCATCATTACTTGAACCACATAAGAGATGGAAATTTCATAATTCACTCAACACCATTTATTAAATCTACATGTGAGGCATTTATTTTAATGACATTGGGGAGAAAAACAAGTCCATAGAAACCAACTCTTTGAACTCGAGAATATCCATGAAATATTAACTCACAAGATGCCAAACAAGGAAGAGATGAATTAAATAATTTAGGGTATGATTTAAAGGCATGAATTACCACTCATCTATCTACCAAAACATTAAGAAATCTTTCCAATATCTCACATGCCCAACAATTGAATCATACAACCTCGAGAAATCAATGATATCCCGATGCCAATTTAGTACAACTTGTACAACCCATGTATGGTCTTCTGGGAAACTAGAAAGGCATATGTGTGGCCATGGGAAAGTAAATAACTTGTTGTGTCTTCCCTCAACAATCAATAAGCTTGAAAAACATAATTAAAAACCCTCTAGAATAGTGCACCAATTAGTTAATGGAAGTTGTATATCTCTAATCTTGGACATAAATGAATGGTGGAAAATAAAGAGTTGATGGCACTCTTTAAATTCTAAGGATAAAGAGACTATGAAGTAAAAAACAAAGTCACAATATAGAATGAATCCTCACACCATTAAAATAACTAGGTATCCATTAAATATATAATAGCTTGTATTTAAACTCGGATACAAAATAAAACAACATTTAAACAACTCAAAGAAAATACATCACACATGAACACAATATTTACCCTGGAAACTCAAATGGGAAAACACACATTTATAGTTGCAATGTAGCTCATGGCCCTTTGTGAATCTCCCTCTTGGCTAGAAAAATCATGAGACTAATTACAAAATTATACAGGAGAGTTGGTGGGTAATGAGAAGGCCAAGCATTCCTTGCTCTTTCATTTCTCATTCCTTTCTTTTCTTTTCTCTCCTATTTTCATTTTTGTTTCTCACTAAAACATTTTCCCTATTTTCTTTTATTTAATTTTCTATATTACTTGCATTCTCTTTAATGTTTTTTATATAACCTTTGTTAATTGTTTAATTACAATTGTAGCCACTAAGTATTACAACCATTTTTTGTGTTTAGATCCATTTTGGACAATGATATTGGGGGGGGATTGTTAGCATGTGAGTCCCTAGATAAATACAAAGTCTTGGATAACCTCTTTATGAGTTCATCCTTATCCTTGATGAGGCATCATCCTTATATATTGATGAGTTGTCAATGTGAGAGCATATATAGATCTAGAGGTGGTTACATCCAAGTATTGTATATTGATATCATTGGATGAATATACTATTGAGAATGGATTAAACCTTTTTCACTAGTTCTTGTGTCATGTCTCATTGGATAGTTTAACATTAAAGAATGATCAACACCAAAAAATGTAATTGAAGTGTGTACTAGTGCCATGGGTTTGGTAGGTGTTGATACAGTAGAATTTCCCTCCAATAGTAAGGGGTACTCCTCGACACATTGTTCCAATTAGACTATGCACCATTTGGTTTAGAAGACCTATCTGGATGCTGACCCAATTTCCATTACTAGGTTTTAGGGGTGATTGCATGGTTACAAATGCAATGGGAATGCGAATGCAAACTAACTAAGTGCAGAAATCAAATCTAATATACCTTATCCTAGCTAAGAGAAACTATGGTAATCAATGAGAAACTATAAATGCAACTAACTCTTGCAAATGACTTCTCCTAGGTAGTTGTTAATAAGGAACAAGGTTATACAACACATGCAAATAAATAACATAACCAAATTCGTCCAAGTCATGAATTTAAATACATAAACGACTCATCATCTCAAGTCAAAGAAGACAAGAAATAATAAACAAAGATATACTAAAGATTTCAATTTTCATAAGAACAATCTATAAGAAAAAGGACATTCGTATAGCACATGTAAACAATACACAATTTTCTGAAATTAGTTTACAACAAAAAACCATCCACAAGAGTTCTTCTCTCTAACAAAATGGCCCTAAGGGCTTCTCAATATCAATTCTGAAA
>JZKD02S1725931.1:73581-93977 GCA_000966675.3 Picea glauca
TGTATCCATCTACAATTGATTTTCAAATTTCAAACCCTTGTGCTTGTATATATGTCTTCATCCTTATGCTCCAAAAAGCATACTTATGTCCATCAAAGTGTTGTATTCCATTTTTATCTGAGTTGGTACTCTCCATTATCTACCTTTAAGTGGTTAAACTGATTTATGAAGGAACCTACTCTGATACCAATTGTTGGATTACTGAGAGGGGGGGTGAATCAGTAATATCATACTTATAATCCTTTTTCTCCAAATAATCCAAGTGTTATATCAATGTAGAATTATTATCCAATAATGAGCAATAGGAAATGAACAATCACACACATATACAGTACACCAATGTTTTACATGGAAACCCAAATCGAGAGAAAACCACATAATGCTTTATCTTACATATCTTGAAGAATTACATTCATTGGAAGCACCAACTTCCTTTGTTTTCCAGCTGCAACTGGAAGGAGCCTCCAATCACCTAGTTTCTCAGGCTACAACCCGAGGGAAGCTCCAAATCCATAATTCTCTAGATACAACTAAAATGAGGCTACAACCCCCTATGTTCTTCGGCTACAACCAGAAGGTGGCTACAACCACCTATCCTTGCCCCGTCCAACTGCCCTGAAGTAAAAGTAGAATGATGGAACCACTGTCACACTATCATTGTGAGATATACTGCTGTAAACATGTATCAATAAACCTGAACCATGCATCAACCATGCATCACCCTATACCTGAACCTGTAATCAACCTGTACCATAAACAAGTGCATCAACCATGCACCAACCTGTACCAAACAATCTTTGATCAACTTGTACCATAAACAACTTGAAATTAAATCCACAACATTAAATCCATCATATATGTGTCACTTAATGAATATGTTACAAGTTATCTTTGTGAATCCCCACTTGAATTCATGTGTCATGAGCATTCTCTATTCTTGTCAATATGGGAAATGACATTGCATTTAGTTTACATACTTTATTTTTTTGAATCCCACACTCACCATAATTCCATTTGTTTTTCCTCTTCTCTTGTCTCTTTAAAAAAAAACAATTAGTCTTAGGTTGTGGATATAAGTTGTAATAACATTGAGAGCTTATTAGTAGGATTGATTACAAATGAATTTTTCAATGTCAATTTCGAAAAGAAAACAATAGACATTGAATGAACCCAACTAGATCAAGTCATCTCTCTTTTTCATGTTCACATATTCCACCTCTCTAATAGTATCTAACATGTTGATTCATAGTTATTTTATTACATTCATAATGCTATATGTTTATCTATTACAATTCATGAGATGGTTATAGTTTTTGTATCTAATATGATTATTATTTCAGTGGACCTCTCAACAACTTAATATGTAACTCATGTCATCCCCACTAATATAATAGATAATGGAAACAAAACACACAATTAAGAATTGAATGTAAATCTCTCAACAATCCACCAATCATGTACAAGTTTGGTCAAGCTTGTCATAAAGATAACACATAGTTTTTCTTTGTTTCACATAAAATTGTTTAATGATTATGTTTGGGATTAAAAAATCTATTAATCTTGCTAAAATTTTCCAACTTGTATGTTCCACATTAATTTTAGATATGAACTTGCAGAAACTGAACCTTCTCAACATTACAAAACCTAAAAATGGGATTACAACAATGAGAACTTTGATTTGTTCATTTCATCTATATCATCATCAAATCCACACTCCTTTGTTCTCTATAATGATCATTTCACTTTTCTTGATTCTATGGATCTTTATCTGTCACACTCTTCACTTTCTTCTTTTTATTTATTGAAACATTGACATTAGTGTGATGATGATTTGAAAATATTTTTTGAATGCCCCATAACACTCTTTCTAGAATTAATGCTTGGAACAACATTTTTGAAGTTTGGTGGGGTTCTTAAGAAAGTTAGGGAGAAGACAACATATTTTTTATTCTCATAAAACTTATGCATTAGGGATTATGCTCTAACATCCCACTTTTTTCATGCATTTTCACATGGTTTAAGAGATAAAGTGACCAATCTATTGGATTACTGAGAGGGGGGGTGAATCAATAATTGCGTAATTATAATCATTTTTCTCCAAATAATCCAAGTGTTATATCAATGTAGAATTATTATCGAATAATGAACAATAATAAATGAACAATCACACACATACATAGTACACCAGTGTTTTACGTGGAAACCCAAATCGGGACAAAACCATGAAATGCTTTATCTTATATGTCTTCAAGAATTACATTCATTGGAAGCACCAACTTCCTTTCTTTTCTAGCTACAACTGGAAGGAGGCTCCAACCCCCTAGTTTCTTAGGCTACAACTCGAGGGAAGCTCCAACTCCCCAATTCTCTGGCTACAACCAGAAGGAGGCTACAACCCCCTATGTTCTTCGGCTACAACCGAAAGGTGGCTACAACCACCTGTCCTTGCCCCGTCCAACCTTCCTGAAGTAAAAATAGAATGATGGAACCACTGCACACTATAACTGTGAGATGTACTACTGTAAACATGTACCAATAAACCTGAACCATGCATCGACCTGTACCTCAACCTATACCATAAAAAAATGGATCAACCCTGCACCAACCTGTACCAAACAATCTGTAATCAACCTGTACCATAAACAAGTGCAACCAACCATGTTCCAAGTACGTACCAATCATGTGTCAAGTACTTATCAACTATGATTCATCAATATGTACCAACATCATCAACTATACACCTCATGTATGTGCTAAATCATCAACTACTTGTCTCAAGCATGTACCCAACTTGTACTTCAACCAAAATCCCTCATCAATTTCATCATCCAAATATGATTTGTAACTATTTAATAGATTTTATGTATATGATCACATACCTGCAAACCTTCCTTAACTTTAACAACAAGAGACTATCATTTTCATCAAACATTTCTTTAATCTCACAATACTAGTTTTGGATTAGTCAACAACCCTAACTTGAAATAATCGTAACTTTGTGCGTGTAATGAATAAAGATCTAAAACTGATACAAAATGTTCTTCAGTGTGTTTTATGCAATTCCACCAAGTTTCACTACTTGGAACCTCTCAAAAAATAAGTTATGGCAAAAATGACACACCTTG
Organism: Picea glauca; assembly: GCA_000966675.3. Taxonomy (NCBI): domain Eukaryota; kingdom Viridiplantae; phylum Streptophyta; class Pinopsida; order Pinales; family Pinaceae; genus Picea; species Picea glauca. The sequence continues at coordinate 76,707 of JZKD02S1725931.1, forward strand.
CTGAATTCTGGATTATTCTAGAGAGCGACCTTGTAGAGTGTATCCCACACATAATATTTATTTGGTCTGAAACTATTACAAAACATACTACATACTGTAATATAAACAAAACATTTGGTCTTACTGAATTTGGATCTGTTATGAAGAAGTTATGACATTTTTACCCAAAACACCTGTTTTTGACTAGTTTAAGTACTAGCCACAAACCTTATTTTCCACGGAGTGTAACTCTAAAAATACAACGACGCACAAGATGAATTTTTTTCCACAGATACTTGGATATGTTTCCTCAATGGATTAGAAATTTCACGGTCTGAATCATTCTAGAGAAAAATTTATTGTGAAAATGGTGAGATGACCTGAAAAAAAAAACATACCTTAGAAAGCATCATCAAAAGAATTTATCCTTCCTTGAATTCCGGCCTTCTTTTCTTCACTTTCCTCATAAATTAGGCTTAGATATCCTTTGGTTACCTCAGAAACCTATATGTATTCAATATGCTCAAGTGTGTCTTAAATTAGAGAGCATTTTCTCTTATTTATACTTTCCAAGTAGCTTCCTTAAAAACATCTTCTAGGTCACTTTCCCCACTTTCCTTATTTTAGGGTTAACTCACTTCTAATTTCTCCATTAAATTTATTATCAAATTAATTTATTTTGTATTCACTTTGAATTACAGTACACTCATCACTTCACTTTATTATTTACCTTTTAAAATCTCTTAAACCACTTTGACTACTTTGACCTTTTGGGGCTTCTAGATGACATATGGGGATCCTCCAACTTCATAAGGCCATAACTCTCAAACCGTGAGGAGTTATGTGACGCTACACATACCACTATAATTGGAATGACATGTACTATCCATATAGAATAGTATTAAATGAAAATATATCAAAACTCATACTGTTATCCATCAAACAAACTTGGGTCCATTACCCAAACCTGGGTTCTCCAACTTCTCATGGCCATAACTCTCTAACCACGAGGACTTATGTGACGTTCCACATACCACAAAAAATGGCATGAAAAACATTATCCATAAAATATAGTTTCACTGGCAAATTCACTGGAATTCATCTCATTATTCCAGAAGTAAGCATGGTTTATCTAACCGTACTTATAGGATAACTCAATCCGCAAAGCCTCTTCCCATGAGGGCTTTCACCATAAGGGGACCACTTTGGAGTTCATCCATTTATACTTATTATCAACCATGACAAGACAATAATGAGTCATCTTTACATCAAATAATATTGGGTCCATTACCCAACCTTTGTGCTATGGGGTTTTATTCAAGAGTTGACATCAATGACAACCAACCTTAATCAACAATCCCCCCCTTTGGCATTGATGACAACACTCTGATGCAATATTGAAATCATATCACTCATGCTCCCCCTGGAACCATGCCTCTATCCTCTGCCTCTAATAAATCTCTCACCCTTTGTCATCAATGGAAAAGGTATCTTTCCATCCACGGTTGCTCCTCCTGACTGAATTGCCCTCTTATGGTGCTTCCTCGTGTAAATATAAGACATGTAAGATACGCATTCAAAAAGCATTCATTTTGGCATAGAAATAACTCCAATTCTATGGGGAATATATACAAAGGATTCCCATGGAAGTGGTTTTGTGAAGATGTCTGCCACTTGTTCTTTTATGCCCACATAATCAACTCTAGTGTTCTTTTCTGCAACCTGCTCCCATAGAAAGTGATACTTTATTGGAATGTGCTTCGTCTTGGAGTGCATCATCAGGTTCTTCGAGATACTGATGGCGCTTGTATTATCACAATAGATTGGAATGGGCTCATCATACTCAACCTATATATTTGTCAGAGTTTGTTTCATCCAAAGAACCTGTGTACAACATGATGCTACTGCAATATACTCTACCTCGATTGTAGATGAACATACTGATGATTGTTTCTTTCTTAGACATGATATTAAATACTCACCTAAGTAGAATGTTTCTCCACTGGTCCTTTTGGATACCATAATCCAAACTCTTATGTTCCTTTGAGATATCTGAAAATCCTCTTCACGGCTAACACATGTGACTCCTTTGGTGCTGCTTGAAATCGTGCCACCTGTCCAACTACCTACATTACATCTGGTCTGGATGTTGTCACATATAGTAGGTTTCCAATCATTGACCTGTATTATCTTTGATCTGTAGGCTTCGAATCATCATCTTTGCTCAACTTGCAACTGGTTTGCATAGGAGTGAGAAATGGTTTGCAATCTTCCATTCCGAACCTCTTTAGCATTTCTCTAATATACTTGGTTTAATAAATAATGATTCCTTGGTTGCTTTGACATATCTGAAGTCCCCAAAAGAAGGATAGTTCTCCAAGTAACGACATTTCAAATTCATTCTTCATATCTTTTGCAAATTTCTGGCTTAACCTGTCATCATCACTACCAAAAATAATATCATCAACATAAACTTTAGTTAATAAAATATTACCTTCACTTACCTTGATGTAGAGTTTGTTGTCTGCACTTCCTTTTTTAAACCCTGCCCATTGTAGATACTTATCGAGTCTAGAGTACCATGCTCTAGGAGCATGTTTTAGACCATACAAGGCCTTATTTAATTTACACACATAGTCTACATTCTTTGACAACTGAAATCCTTCTGGTTGTTCAATGTAGACTTCTTCTTCAAGTTCCCCATTCAGAAAACATGATTTTACATCCATCTGATATACTTTAACATTTTTGGAGTATGCATAGGATAAAAGCAACTGGATTGCTTCCATTCTGTCAACTGGGGAAAATGTCTCTTCAAAGTTGATTCCTTCAATCTGTCCATATTCCTTACATACCAATCTAGCTTTGTTCTTCTTGTAACTTGTCCATCTTCATTTAATTTATTCCTAAAAACCCATTTTGTGTTGATCACATTCTTATTCTTTGGTCTTCGAACCAGTTCCCAAGTGTCATTTTTCTCTATTTGATTCAATTCTTCATTCATGTCCTTATTCCAAAATTCATCTTTATTGGTTTCTTCAAAACAGTTTGGTTCAATTGTAGATAAGAGTGCTAGGTGTGTTTTCTCTGGTGAACGGTTTTTTCTTCTTATCTCAACTCTTGCATCTTTGTTTCCAATAATTTGATCTGAAGGATGATTATTCTGTACTCATTTTTTAGGTGTCTTTGGAGATACTTGGTGAACTTGCTCTTCTATTTATGTCAGATTCTCTTCATCTTCCTCTTCTACTTCATCTTCTGCGTCTTCTTCTTCAAAATGTTGTTCCATTGATTTTTTTTCTTCTTCCTATGATTCTGGTCTGTTTGTTTCATCAATTATTACATTGATGCTTTCCACAACTTTTTTCACTCCTAGATTCTAACACTTGTATTCTTTCCTTGTACTTGAGTAACCAACAAGTAATCCTTTGTCCACATGAGAGTCAAACTTTCTCATTCTGCCATATTCTCTTTTGATGTAGCATTTGCTTCCAAAAAATTTGAAGTTCTTCACATTTGTTGGTCTTCCTTTCCATAGCTCGTAGGGAGTTTTATCAGTGTTGTTTTTTAGCATTACTCTGATTTGAATGTGAACTGTTGTATGCACTACCTGTGTCCAAAATATATCTGTCAATCTAAAATCCATTAGCATTGTTCGAGCCATTTCCTGTATTGTCTTGTTCTTTCTTTCAACAACTCCATTCTATTGAGGTGTCCTAGCAATGGAGAATTGTCTTTTTATTCCATGACCGTTGCAGTAGTCCATGAATTCCTTTGAAGTGAACTCTCCTCCATTATCATATCTCAAGCACTTTATTCTTGAATCCATCTCATTTTAAACCAATTCCTTGTAGATCTTGAAGTTTTCAAAAGCTTCTGACTTGTTCTTGAGAAAACAAACTACAATCATTCTTGTATAATCATCAACTAATAACATAAATTATCTCTCACCTTTTAAGCCCTTTGTTTTAGTTGGTCAAACTAGATTACTATGCACAATTTCCAGTGGTCTTGTTGTTGAATATTCCTTTGATTTGAACTTGGTCTTTGTTTGTTTTCCTTGTTGACAATTCTTGCATAAAGTGTTGGTTGGTTTCGTGATCTGAGCATTTCTCTGACTGTTTCTCTTTTGTTGAATTTCACAAGGTTATCAAAATGCATGTGATCCATTCTTATGTGCCATAGCCAACTTTCATCTTCCTTTCCTAGACAACACTTTTCATTTCCAATTTCACTTAACACATATATGTTGTTTGAAGTTCTTGTAGTTGTACCGACCAATTTCCCTAAACCTTCTCTTCTTATCTCACACATTTGTGAATCGAAAGTAACTTTATGAATTTGGTAACACATTTGACTCACACTTAGAATATTATGTTTCATATCTTCTACAAATAGAACATTTTATGCCTTTTTATCCTTATTCCCAATTCAAACTGTGCCTTCTCCAATGATTTTGGCCGAATTATCATTTCCGAATGAGATTGATCCATTTCTTTTCTTTCACAATGTAAGAAATTTGTCTCTATCACATGTCATGTGTTTTAAACACCCACTGTCAACATACCAACCGTGTTTCTTCTACTTAGCTTGTAGATCGACTGTGCATTCTTCATTGCTATACTGATTTTTCTTTCTTATCCATATCATTTTCTGATGTTCTTGTCTGTGACTGTTGTTATTCTATTGAGGTTCTTTAGGAGGGACTGTCATTCCGCCATTTTTGGCCATGTGTCCAAAATTTTTACATTTTTAACATTACACTTCAGTGCTCGAAGATTAAAACCTTTTGTAACTTCTTCTTTGTGTTTCACTAGGTCTTCTTGAGTAACCCCTTTGTGTATGACTCTCAAAGTTGTTATTGTTCCTGTTGTTAGCTCTGCAATTCACAACTTTATGTCCAAAATTATTACATGCATAACATAAACAAAAAAATATAGTTTGATACCTGAGAGTTGAAGATCTTCTGAAAGAAGGTGCTCTTATGAATCCTTCTTCTTCGTGAGGCCTATATGTCTATTGTTGATTATGAAATCTGAATCTTCTCAGTGGAGGAGTGTCCATGTAATATTCATTGTACATCTTCCTATCCCCTTTTATTGTTTCTGCATAAATTTTTGGATTTGTTTCTTGTTCTATTGTTTTGGAGCTTGATCCCTTTTCTGTTTGATTGTATCAAAGTCTAGACTTGTCAAGATGAGATTGTTTACTGTTGATAATGTCATCCAGAACTTTTGAGCTATTCTACATATTTTTCTTTTGAATATCCTTTCTTAGTGTGACAATCTTTTCTTCCAAGTTTCCAATGATCTTGTCATTTTCTTCTAGTTGTTCTTTGAGTGCTTCTTCAATTCTTTTATCTTCTTCTATTTGAACCTTCAATCTTGTGATCATTTGTTCTAGTTCTCAAGTGTCATTTTTCTTGTCTAGTTCTTGTTTTTTTTCTTTTCTCTTCTGATAACTTCTATGGCACACATTAATTATTCTCGATAGTCAACTTCTACCTCTTCAATTTCATCTTCGACTTCTTCATATCCTTCTTCATCTTCTTCATATTCTTCTTCGACTTCTTCATATTCTTCTTCAGAGTCTTCTTTGTCATAATCTTTTACTACCATGAATAGAACTCTTCCTGTCTCACTGTCATTGATTTCATCTTCATATGATGATGAGATATCTTCTTTGATGCATAAGATTTTCTTGAAATCTTTCTTTGTAGTTCTTTTCCCCTTATATTTGTGTTTGACTTTTGAGTAACCTTCATCATTTCTATTTTTCTTATGAGGACATTTGTTAGCAAAATGACCAGTACCATCACAATTAAAACAAATTAAAGGAAGATTACCTCTATACCTACCATTGGTTCCCTTGTTCAGTCTTTTGACGAAGTTGGCCACTTCTTCATCATCTTCCGAGACATCGTTGTTGCAGCTATACTCTTCTTGTTCCTTTTTCTTTTTCTTTGATCTTTTGGATGCTTTGAAGACTACTTCTTTTACATATGGATTTTCCTATTCAGTTCTCATTTCATATGTTGTGAAGATTCCATACAGTTCATCCATGCTTATTGAGTTTAGATCCGATCTTTATTCTAGTGCTGATATCTTAGGGTTGAATCTCATAGGAAGAGATATTAGTACCTTTTGAACAATTATAGATTCTTTGATTTCTTCTCCCAATTCTATGATTGCATTCATTGTTTCGTCAACTCTTAAGAAGTAGGATGCAATATTCTCATCTTCCTTCATTTTTAGTTGCTTGAACTGACCTCTGTAAGTTTGAAGTTTTGTTGCTTTGACTTTTGTATCTCTTTCATAAATATATCGAAGCTTGTCCCAAATATCTTTGGTGGATTTACAATGTGTAACTTTGGTGAATATTGATTCATTGAGACCATTCAAAAGTGCATTTGTAGCTTTGGAATTAATCAGAAAAAGTTTTACTTCTTTGTCATTTTTTGATGGAACTGTTGGTACTGTGTATCCATCTACAATTGATTTCCAAATTTCAAACCCCTGTGCTTGTATATATGTTTTCATCCTTATGCTCCAAAAAGCATACTTATGTCCATCAAAGTGTTGTATTCCATTTTTATATGAGTTGGGACTCTCCATGATCTACCTTTCATTGGTTAAACTGATTTTTGAAGGAACCTACTCTGATACCAATTGTTGGATTACTGAGAGGGGGGGTGAATCAGTAATAGCGTAATTATAATATTTTTTCTCCAAATAATCCAAGTGTTATATCAATGTAGAATTATTATCCAATAATGAGCAATAATAAATGAACAATCACACACATATACAATACACCAATGTTTTACGTGGAAACCCAAATCAGGAGAAAACCACAGAATACTTTATATTACATGCCTTGAAGAATTACATTCATTAGAAGCACCAACTTCCTTTGTTTTCCAGCTGCAACTGGAAGGACGCTCCAACCCCCTAGTTTCTTAGGCTACAACCTCAGAGAAGCTCCAAATCCCCAATTCTCTAGATACAACTAGAAGGAGGCTACAACCCCCTATGTTCTCCGGCTACAACCAGAAGGTGGCTACAACCACTTGTCCTTGCCCCGTCCAACCACCCTGAAGTAAAAGTAGAATGATGGAACAACTGTCACACTATCACTGTGAGATATACCACTGCAAACATGTATAAATAAACATGAACCATGCATCAACCATGCATCAACCTGTACCTCAACCTGTAATCAACATGTACCATAAACAAGTGCATCAACCATGCACCAACCTGTGCCAAACAATCTGTAATCAAATTGTACTATAAACAAGTGCAACCAACCATGTACCAAGTACATACCAATCATGTGTCAAGTACTTATCAACTACGACTCATCAATATGTACCAACATCATCAACTATACACCTCATGTATGTGCCAACTCATCAACTACTTGTCGCAAGCATGTACCCAACTTGTACCTCAACTAAAAGAACTCATCAATTTCATCATACAAATATGATTTGTAACTATTTAATAAACCTGGTTTATATTCTCACATACTTGCAAACCTTCCTTAACTTTAACAATAAGAGACTAACACTTTCATCAAACGTTTCTTTAGTCTCACAAGACTAGTTTTGGATTAGTCAACAACCCTAACTTTAAATAATCATAACTTTGTACCTGTAATGAATAAATATATGAAACTGATACACAATGTTCTTCAGTGTGTTTTATGAAATTCCTCTAGGTGTCACTACTTGGAACCTCTCAGAAAAGGAGTTATGGAAAAAACAACACACCTTGTTGAATTCTGGCTTATTTTAGAGAGCAACCTTGTAGAGCGTGCCCCAGACAAAATATTTATTGAATTGATCTAAAAATGTTAGAAAACATACTATAGAATGTACTCTAACCAACACATTTGGTTTTACTTAATTTGTATATGTTATGAAGAAGTTATGACGTTTTTACCCTAAACACCTGTTTTTGACTAGTTTCAGGACTAACCACAAACCCTATTTTCCACAGAGTGTAACTCCAAAAATACAACGACCCATAAGATGAATTTTTTACCACAGATACTTGGATATGTTTTGTCAATGGAATATAAATTGCATGGTCTGAATCATTCTAGAAAATACAATTATTGCAAAAATTGTGAGATGACCTGGAAAAAACATACCTTAGAAAGCATCATCAAAATAATTTATCCTTCCTTGAATTCCAACCTTCTTTTCTTCACTTTCCTCGGAAATTAAGCTTAGATATCCTTTGGTTACCTTAGACACCTATATGTATTCAATAGGCTCAAGTGTGTCTTAAATGAGAGAGTCTTGCCTCTTATTTATGTTCTCCAAGTAGCTTCCTTAAAAACATCTTCTAGGTCACTTTGCCCACTTTCCTTATTTTAGGGTTAACCCACTTCTAACTTCTCCATTAAATTTATTTTTAAATTAATTTATTTTGTATTCACTTTGAATTATAGTACACTCATCACTTCACTTTATTATTTACCTTTTAAAATCTCTTAAACCACTTTGACTACTTTGACCTTTCAGGGCTTCTAGATGACATATGAGGATCCTCCAACTTCATAAGTCTATAACTCTCAAACCATGAGGAGTTATGTGACTTTACACATACCACCAAAATTGGAATGATGTGTACTATCCATATAGAATAGTATTACCTGAAAATATATCAAAACCCATACCGTTATCCATCAAACAAACTTGGGTGCATTACCCAAACCTGGGTTCTCCAACTTCTCATGGCCATAACTTGCTAACCACGAGGAGTTATGTGACGTTCCACATACCACCAAAAATTGCATGACAAACACTATCCATATAGGATTGTTTCACTAACAAATTCACTGGCATTCATCTCATTATTCCACAAGTAAGCATGGGTTCTCTAACCATACTTCTAGGATAACTGAATCCACAAAGCGTCTTCCCGTGAGGGATTTCACCATAAGGGGACCACTTTGGAGTTCATCCATTTATACTTATTATCAACTATGACAAGACAATAACGAGTCATCTTTACATCAAACAATCCTGGGTCCATTACCCAACCTTTGTGCTATGGGTCTTTCTTCAAGGGTTGACATCAATGACAACCAACCTTAATCAACACAATCAATATCTTCAATAAAAATAACATAATAACGTACTTGGTGGTCTTGATGAGTAATTTCCTTTAATATCGTGATTCTATGGATCTTTGAAAGCTCCAAATCATAAACATAATAAGATATGGATTTTATCATGCTAGTTTGTCATGTTCCTAAAGGCTTGTAAATCAAGTAGGGTCTCTTCATTGCTTTTATAATCTTTTGATATAATTATCACCCTTCAACAAACGCCTCAAGATATATTGCAATTTCTTGTTTTTTAGTGAGATTTAGAATGAACATGACTCCTATGGTTAAGTAGGATTGGAGTATGCTTAAAATATGAATGTAAGATGCATTTTTCATGCATCATATGGATACATAAATGACATTCTCTCTTATATCATGGGTGTCCACAAAAATGTTTGATTTCATGTTTGATCATGTCTAAAGTTTCATTTTGCATTTTTAACATTTTTAAATTCCTTTGAAGAAATCATGGCTCAACATTTATGAATTTTTCTTATTAATAATGCATATATAATCCATTAAAAAGTTACAATTCAAATTAGAAAGTATGATTATTATTATTTTTATTGAAATTTCAACTTATCTATTTGGTTATTCGTTAAATTTACCTAGTTTACTCTTGTCAATTTAAGTACAACTACTTTTTCATCTTTTCATCATGGAAGGGTTGAATGAGTATATACCTTTCAACTTAAAATTAAGAGTAGAACTTCAAATATGATCATTTGTTGGAATACCTTAGAAGCACGAGTCTTAATGGGTGCATTTCTCCAGGGGAGGCAGGTGATTACTACCCTGACGTTAGCTCCTTCGTTTTTGTTGTAGCGGCATTGAGGAATGACCCCCCTCCCTCCTTCATAGTTATAATTTCCTTGACCTGGTCGGCTCCTCTCCATTTGTTAGTTCATATCCCATCTGTGAGGCTCTCCCTCTCTACCACCTTTGTCTTCCCCTGTCTTTTCAGAGCCCTCAGGCTCCCCTATGCCCTCTCAATCACACTTTGGCTCTTAGATTGAGCCCGAGCCACAAGTCTCCCAAAATAAAATGTGTATGCATGAAAATTCAGCCAAGGTAAAGATAGTTGTCGAGAAGTATATCACAATCAAAGAGCTTTGAAAATTGGTGGGAAAAAAATTTGTTGATGAGTTCATAGGTAAGACAGTCAAGGATGACTCTTTAGCCCGCTAGCTGGAATCTAGTTGGGTCTCAGTTCTTGGTTACATGTCAATGTTTTATGAATTAATTAGAGGATGTCTATGCTTCATCCTGTGGTCAGAGGAGGACTATGAGAAGATTAAGAGTTAATCTTTGAATTGGGAGTCTTGGAGGCTCTCTCTACATGACTGGTTGGTAGACTTCGACCATTCTAGAGCCTTGTTCATGGTAGTAAAGGTATGGTAAATCCTTCCAGGTATTCCATTGGTTTTCTAGACTTAGGAATCCCTCACAACAATTGGCAAAAAAATTGGCACCTTCATCGGACTCGAGCCAGACTGAAAGGAAAAAATTAACCATAGGTGGGCTTGGGTCCAAGTTGAATTTGACCTCAGAGATGGTATGATTTGTGAGCTTGATATGATCTATGGCTCCTTCATTTGGAAACAAAAGGAGGATTATTGGAGACTCCCTTTCAAGTACTACAATTTCCATGAGCTAGGGTACCTTCAAGCTTAGTTTCCCATGATTCCTTTCCTCATGCACCCAAGGCATAAAATTTGGAGAAAGAAGGAGGAAATATCTCTTCGGGATAAAACATTTTTGTTATATGGCATGGAGGAATGCAATAAAATTCCTAGCAATGGCCCCATATCCAATGTGAAGTATTTTCAAGAGGATTAAAAAAAAAACTATGGTAAGTTATTTTTTATTCTCCTTTGTTATCCAAGTTTTTTGTCTTTAGTTCTCCCTCCCTCTCCTTCCTTTTCCTCCTTATTCGACCCTTCTCTCCCCCCCCCAAGACCCTCTCCCTCCCCCTCCCCTCTTGGTTTTCGACTTCAGAAAGTTATTTTTGATGAGGACAATCCTATCTTGCTTTCTCTATGCGAGCCTCTTGGATTTCCCTTGTCTCCCCCCACTTTTCTTATTGTTGAGTCAGTGCCCCCCTCCCTCGTATCCTATCCTTTTTTCTCTATCCTTGTCCTTGGATCCCTCTCCCTCCCCTACCCTCACCCTTGGATACCATGACAAAGGTGGACTCCCTGACCATTTCGTCCCCCGTTATGACCTTCCTCTTCTCCAAAAACATTGTATCTGTTGAGACTCCATACTAAGAAAAATGGGAATGTATCCTCTTTTGGTGGCTTGGATATTGATCATGATCATCCAAATTCATTGGGAAGTAAGTTGATTCTTATAGAATAACATCAAAAAGTTGTTCTAGACATAAACAAAGGAAAACATTCAACTTTTTTCTAGGGCCCTTGGAGAGGGGAAATCCCTCAAAATGCCTCCCCCATGATTTTCCAATCATTCAATGCTAGGGTTCTTGGGGGTGCCTAAAAAATACTAGTCGTCAAACAACTCATTTAGAGACATAACCCAGATGTGCTTCTTATTCATGAAACAATCTATGAAGGCTCCAAAGTCAGTGTTTTGTTGGAAACTTAGTGTAAAAACTAGTTGTTTTGTGCTATAGACACGGCAGGCCAGTCAAGTGGTCTTTTATCAGGTTGGAATCAATCATGAAAATCTCTCTGATATTAATCTTGTCAATTTTCTATCTCTTTGAAGTTATAAGTAGAATGCATTGAGTCTTCATTGAACATCAATAACATATATGGTCCCTATGTGGATCAAATCCCTTTCTAGGAGGAATTGGTGGCTTCCAGTGCTATAGAAGGGTATCATACTCTAGTAGGTGGAGATTTAAACTTCACTCTATCTCTTCACAATGTTTATGGATCTAATACCCACCAATATCCTGAAAGTGGATTTTTTAATTCTTTCGTGGAGAAACACCATCTCATAGACATAGAACCCTTCAAACTCGAGCCCACATGGAGGATTTTTCATTTAAATGATGACACCATTTCGAAAAGGTGTTATAGATTTCTAGTGTCAAAATACTTGATGTCTTATGGCCTAATGATGAATCCTTTGTCTCTTCAGGAGGCCTGTTAGACTACCCTCCTATTATTCTAAATGTAGATCCTGCAAAAACAAAGCCCCTGACCCCGTTCAAGTTCAAGCCCACGTGGTTGGAACATGAACACTTTTTGTAAATTATTGTCATGTTCTTTGGTTAATCTATCTTCCTCGGAGTCCTCAATGTTCATGAGGCAGTTTACAAATAAAATCACCGGTGTTGAAGAGGTATCAAAAACATGGTCAGTGTAGTTTACTAAGAAGTCCAAAGAAACTTTGGAGGACAGAGAAATCCATATCGTCACTCTAAAATTGGAGTTGGATGAGTCTCCTCTCTCAACGGAGCTTCTAAATAGGCTTTGATCAGTTGAGGAGGTTCATCACTCCTTCATAGATAAGGAGGAATAGATCTAGCACTTGAAGAGTAGGGCCATTTGGATCAAACATGGCGACAACAATTCAATGTTTTTTCACCATTTCACAAATTAGTATAGGAACATAAACATCGTATGGGAGATTGAACACCCAAAAAGGACATTTTCATGGTATTTTAAGGATAAGGTAGAGGAAGGATCATACATTTCTCCTCTCTTTTTAAAGAACCACAGGGTTACCCGATCCACGAGATTCTGGAGGTAATATCGAAATTTCAACCAATATTTATGGAAGACAAGAACAAATCTCTCTCTAAGGAGGTGACATAAGTGGAGGTGAATGACACCCTCTTCTTAATGCAAAAGGGGAAGAGTAATGGCCTGAATGGCCTAACCGTGTAATTTTACGTCACTTTCTATGATTTAGTTAAGGAGGACTTGCTAAAGGTGGTAAGAGAGTCTCAAAGCTCTAGAAAAATGATTGGATATTTAAACTCAACCTTCCTTGCTCTAATTCCCAAGTCTCAATATGGGAAATCCTTCAGTGACTATCGTCCAATCTCATGGTGCATTGTAATATACAATATTTTTTCCAAGGTCATCACCTGACGTCTCAAGTCTATGCTTAGTGAAGTAATATCGAAAGAACAATTTGGATTCTTGAGAAATCATCAAATCCATGACACATTCGCCATATCTTAGGAATCTCTACACTCCATCAAAGCCTCCAATCAAGAAGCGGAAGTCCTCAAACTTGAAATTTCCACGACATATGATTGGGTGAGTTGAAATTTTATCTATCTTGTCTTAATCCAGATGGGCATGGATATCTTAGTTATCAATTGGATTAAGGGGTGCATCCAGTTGACCTCTTTTTGAATTCTGATCAATGGCTCTCCTTCATGTTTCTTTAGATCCTCACACAGGATTAGACAAGGATGTCCTCTATCCCCTTTCATATTCTCGATCATCACCAAATCCCTAAACATGATGATGGTATATGTTATAGTTTCTAGATCATTCACAGGTATAAAAAGATCCTCATCCATGTATATCTCTCATCTTTTGTTTTTCGACAATGCCCTTTTCTTGTCTCATGGATCCCTTCAATATTTGGAAATTTTAAAAGGGATTTTGGATTTGTATTGCAAGGGTTCAGAGATGAAAATTAATCAGGGAAAATCCTACCTTCTTTCACACAAATTTCCTCCCTCGATTTCACATGATGTGTCTAACCTTTTCCCTTTCCCTCAGAAAGGAATGGAGGAAGACTTTAAATACCTCGACTTCAATCTAAATCCCAACAATTACTATTTTGTTGATTGGTTCTGGATGGTTAAAAAGTGGAGGCTCATGTTTCTTTTTGGGTCAACCATCTCCTTTCCCAGGGTAACAAAATAATTTTCCTCAAGTTAGTAATTGAGAGAATTCCAGTCTACTAGACCTCCATAGTGGTTGTCCCAAAATATATCCTTCACTAAATTTGCAAGACATGTATTCATTTTCTTTGGTCTATCTCTCACGGAACTGGTGGAATCCCCCTAGTCAAATGGGATTGTGTGGCCCTCCCTAAGGAAATATGTGGATGAGGCCTAAAAACCTTTACTCACTTTCACTGGGAGCTAGATGAAAGAAGTCTTTGGAGGCTTATCCATAGTGACAGACTATGGGCTGAGTCCTCAAATCTAAATCTATTCTTGATCTTTCAATCAAGGATTGGTTTAGATAGCCTCACAAATATTCCAAAGGCTCAACAATATGGAAGGCCTTGGTATACACTTTTTATTTAATTGGTCCTTAGGCGATCTAGAAGGTGGGAAATGACAAAAGAATCAAGCTAGGAGAGGATCCTTGGCATAGCTCTCAACATGATTATCATCTGTCTAAAGCCCTCATTCAAATTATTCATAATGCGAGCATTTATACATTGGAGGATGAAAAATATCAAGACCCTCATATAGTTGGGAGACAAGGTTGGAAGTCTTCTACTCTCATAGGTTGATCTAGTAATGAGGCCTCTTAATGGGATCGTTACAAGATGAATTATGTTGCTTTAATAACCCCCACTCTATAGATTTCATTACCAAATTAGGTTACAAAATTGAAATGGAGACAAAAATGTGAATGACAAAAATATTTGTGATGGAAAATCCTGTGAAAACTAAGTGCCTCAATCAAGTGAAAAATCACCTCCTGTATGGATTGAAATAGCAAACTTCTTGAATGGGATGTTGGTTTAAAGATGGGCTTGATTTTCCCTAGTCATTGTGCTCTTTGTAAATCTTTTGAAGAATCCATCTCACACATTTTCATCTTTGTCTATATGAAAAATAGGTGGCGTGACTAGTTTATTCGGATCTCTAGGAAAAGGCAGCCTAGAATAGAACTGGTCTTGGGGATTTCTTCAAACTTTGGTTATCAAACACTTCAACAAATAAATATGAATGTATTTTGTGCATCCTTGTGCAGAGCTTATGGTGGGCTAGGAACTCTAGTGTTTCCAAAATCACAAAAATATATCTCGAGGTTACCTTCAAACCAGTACTCAGAGTGGCTAAGGAATTCTTGGAGGACATAAGGAAAAAAATATCCTCAACTGATTGCTATTCCAAAATGTTGTTATGATATCTCGTGGGGATTCTCTGATGGGGCTAGTCAAGGTCATCCACATTTCTATGGAGTGGGGATGGCATTATTATTATATCAAAATTGGTATATGCACATCAGATATTCACCGTTGAGAGGGTCAATTAATAATTGTGTTGAATTTATAGCTTTGTGGACAATATTAGAATCATCTCCATGAAATTACTAAAATATACCTAGGTTTTAGGCGACTCGATACTTGTTATGACCCAAGAGGGGCATATATAGGGATAAATGTATATTATATGACCCCAAGGGGGGGAATATATGGGGATAAATGTACATGTAATGTGTAAATATATGTAATAGGGTCGGCCTAATAGTAAAGGGGCCTCATGTGTAGATGTGAATAGGTATATATAGAGATCATGTATTCATTATTTAGGACATGTGGATTTTTTTGTATGAATGTAATTGGGTATTTGGAGGAGGTTATCTTATTCTTTATGGAGTTATTGTGTAACTCATTTATGTTATCTATATTGGAGTTGTGATCCATGCTCACATTGTTGTACATGGTGTGTACTTATGGTTTATTCTAATATTTTAAGTATTTGGTTCATAACATTTGGTATCGGAGCATCGATCCTAGGGTTTTTCTTTTCTAAGAAAGTCACCTTAGAATTTTCCTACAACTTTTTGTCTGGGACAATTCATAAAGTGAAACTTGGAGGTTATCTATAATACATATCAAGGTATCACTGGTGAAAATTTCATCTTCTAGGTCATTATACTTTCAGAGATATACTATATGGAAGATAGGGTTTTTTACAAGTGCTATAACTAGAATCAAACATGTGTTCTGGGTAAAACAATGATATCTTCTTCAGCGAGGATCCAAATTCCATGATACCATATTACACATATATTTACACATTACATGTACATTTATCCCCATATATTCTCCCCACTGGGGTCATATAATGTACATTTAACCCTATATGTGCCCCTCTTGGGTCATAACAAAACTTGTCGTGGACTGGGAAAACAACAAGGTATATGTTACTAATGTTTTCCTCTAGTATTTGTCTCATAGATACATTAGTTGTTTTTATCCTTTGAAAGGTCTGAAGTGGAACACATATTCATAGAACTAAATACTCAAGAAGACACCATATCTAAAGAATCTCTCTCCCTCCAAGTGGGTGCTTTCAATTGGTACGAATTCAAGAACGAGGAGGAGAAAAACTCTATGGATTTCCTTCTTTGATCCCGCAAAGTGTGATCCACTGACAAATTAGACTGCTATTTTTTTTTTTGCAATGTTCCCGTATCTCAGATTTTACTATGAAAAAGGATCATCCTTTTTTTTCTTGATGGTACTACAAACTATTAACAACATGGTATAAGCTTTGCATCTTGTTGCTAGTAAAATATAATTGTATGAAGAAGAATGCCGAAAGGTCTATTTCAAGAGACTGAAACATGTATATTTCTTTTTTGAGGAATATAAATATTTTTTCATTGGAAAAAATGATGAGTGATGTATTTTTGGGAAAATATACCCTTATTTTTGTAACTGGAATATAATGAAGGGTACCTAAACAAGTTAATGATGGTCTCTCATTATGTGTTAGTGGCAATGAAAATTTGGAGGGATTATTAGAGGTACGTCCACAATGAATTTTAATATGGTGTAAAAATATGAAATATAGGAAATTGAATTAGCTTTCTCACTATATAATTTTATTTATAGAATTTGTGTATGACTATGTGAAATTTGATTTTTTGTAATAGTGATGTGATATTTTACATGCAAAATATAATGAATATTGTAACATCCCGCTCTGGCGCACTGAGAACACTTATTATTTGAGGACACTTGCTCGCAAGTGATCTGGAACCTTTTTGACATTAGACCTATTATATTTGATTATGATGTGATTGACAGATGACATGATGTGTTACTATTTGATTAGACGGGTGCTATTGACTCGGTTTGATTGAGTATGCAGGGTTTTTGACCTTGAGGATGCAGAGGCATCGGTAGAACCCCCTTGGACTCCGGACTGAGTCAGGGAGTGTGATTTTGGGTTGATATGTTTATTATGATGTTTCATTTGAT
>JZKD02S1725942.1:0-14374 GCA_000966675.3 Picea glauca
GTGCTCATTTTACCATTGACGATACCCTCGTCACCCAACCACAGGCTGAAGCCTCCCTCCGAGCACCTTAACCTTGACTGAGAAATCCTCCGGAAGCAAACCCTAGGCTAGATAGCCAAACAAAGAGTAGTACATCAATCCCCAAGGATAGCGCATCACAAAAGACTGATCAGATGTTCCAAACCCTGGCCAAGAGATATCCAAGCCAATACTAAAACTAGCTACTACTGCAGCTGCACCTGCAACCCTCCTCCAAACCTGTGCACCAACTACAACTGCAGTGCGCACCAACTGGGAAAACTGCAGTCCTAAGATGTTGTCAAATGAGAACTGGCGCCCTGTATTTACAGTAATCCTGCTAGTTTGCTGGGGCCGACTTCTCCTTCTGGGTATGTGTCTGTTCAGTATATTATTATTAATTCTAGCCGACTTCTTCTCTTGGAGGCTAATAGCCTAATATAAATTATCTTCTTGAACCTACAAGGCATCTAGGGTTATTAGCCAATTCATTAGGGTTTCTCTTGCTTCCCGAAGTCTTCTATTCTCATCAGGTTCACACGTGGGGGTAAATACCTCCCGCAGCTACCATAATATTAACAGGATAATGGTGGAGATTTTTACGAAAATGAATTGGAAGAATTATGTAAGAAGTGTGGCATAGAAAGGAAGAAGACTACTCCATATACACCTCTGCAGAATGGAGCTGAAAAAAAGGATGAATAAGACATTGATGGAAAAAGCAAGGCATATGCTCAGTGGTGTCAGGTCAGGACATGAAATATGGGCAGAGGCAATGGGTACTGCATGTTACCTGGTCAATCGATCACCCTCATCAACACTAGATGACAAGACTCCACATGAGGTATCGACTAGTAAGAAACCCTCTCTCACACATCTCAGGGTATTCGGTTGTGATGCCTATGTTCATGTTCCAAAAGAAAACGAGAGTAAGCTAGATAAAAAGGATGAAAATTGCATCTTTATTAGGTATAAAGATGGTCTGAAAGGATATAATCTTTGGAACCTAGAACTTAAGAAGGTTGTGTATAGCCAAGATGTGTTATTTAGAGAAATCAAAGATGTTTTCAAATAGAAATTCCTTCCAAGGAAGGAAGAACTAGAGAAAATAGAGTTTGAGTTGAATGATTATGAATAGGACTCTACAGAAGAATAAGAAGATCCTTATAATACAGTATTAGGGAGACTAGTTTAGGAAAGAAGGAAGTCGGAAAGGTATGCTCCACCTTATTTCCATTCAAATTATTTTTATCTATTATTGATTATTATTAACGTACTTTTCAATTACTTCCTAATTAATTTATTAAGCAACTGAAGAGTTGTGCATTTAATTATCAATACGAGTTCGTATCTTACTTATGATTTGTCGTGCACCATATATGCAAGTATAATGTTGTAATTTCCAATGAGTTGTAGTACTTTCGATGAAATTCCACAAAACATGATATCAAAATTCCTAATCAAGTCACTAACCTATACTTCTTCTTGTACTTTACAGAAAATTAGTGCAACACTTGCAAAAAAGTAAATCATACTAGCGGAAAGTAAATTACACTTACAAGAAGTAAATAAATCTTGCAGAAAGTAAATGACACTCGCATGAAGTAAATCACATGTGCAAAAATTAAATTACACTTGTGAAAGTAAATCAATCTCATGGAAATTAAATCACACTTGCAGAAAGTAAATCACACTTGCGGAAAGTAAATCAAAATTGCAAGGAGAATAAAGGTGACTTGTTCAAGTATTTAGGATGTCTTTTATTATTGTGACAGTTGTGTTATAGCTCATGTACTAAATCCTTAGATATTCCACCTCACCATTCCTGTAAATGAAAAGAGATTAACTACCTTATTGCAAACTTACACAATTGTCAACTAGAAAATTAAATGCATATTTGTAGCAGCCACAACTGTAGCAACGAGAGCTGAAACAACTTGAGTTGTAGCAACGAGAGTTGCAACAGCTAGAGTTGCAGCAGCTGGAGTTGTAGAAACTATATTTGTAGCGTCTCATGTTACAGCAACCCAAATTACAGTAGTGCGAGTTACCACAACCAAAATCGTAGTGAGAATGAAGTTAAATAGGAATTGCTAGAAATAAATGAAGGTAAATAAAATATTTTACAACTATACTTCAATTAATTGATAAGTGTGATTATAAAATAAATTGCAACAATGAGGAAACAACAAATTTCCAGCACGATGTTTTTATAGATAAATTCTTGGAAATAAATAAGAAAGAGAAATTACAATTATTTCTCATCAACCAAAGATTACTACCCTGCAATGTCAACAATCAAAATATACGGATATCGAAAGTTACTAAATGTTGATGAAGAAATTGTTGAAAATAAACAAGAAAATGGAAATCTAATTATAACTACTTCTACAAATTGTAAAAGATACAAATAGTATCGAGCTAAGGAGGGGGGCCTACCTCCTTAGATGAGGTACTAGTATAATAATGCAGTAGAAACTCAAACAATCAACACTCCATCAATTGAATAGGAGGAAAAAGGAAATTGTATTGTTGAAACTCTGAGTTTTACAATATAGTTGAATATTACAGACCGATTAATCTCCTCTCCCGGGCTAGAGAGAGGCTTAGATTTTATACAATACATCTGATTTCTAAATAAAACAAAGAGATGGATGGAAATCCATGAGAATCAAGTTGTTCATCCATTTACATCGATATCGTCTACTTTTAGAAAATAGCAGTTACATACAGCCTTGGATCGACTACGTGACGGTTGGTAGGTGAACGATTTCCACTTCTGGTTATCAACTTTCCTTTTTTCACTTTCTCGTGAAACTAGCGACTTCTAATTCATAGTTGTAACATTGGCTATTGTGATGGAAAAATATTGGAGTTGTAGTAACAACAACGAGAGTTGCATTCGGAATTACAACAGTTGTATTCTCAAGCAGAGGAGTTGCAACACTTGTTGAGGAATTGTAGCTCTTTTAGGGAATTGCAGCCACTGTATTTTATCTTGTATAACAATGTTAGTGCAAGAAGGTAAAATTTTCCTTAATAAATATGTAACAAGGGCATAAAAGTAGCATATGGGGAAAGATTCATACCTTGGTGAAAATTGAGACAAACTAGATAAGGAAGGTATCAAGAGAGGATGAATAGTGGAAAAATGGTAAGGAAAAAGGTATTGGATGGGTGCTGAAAAGATGCCAATTTAGGCCTCTGCCATCTTCGCCAGCCCAAAATTGTTGCATAACCCTATGCAACCAACAATCAATTAGGATTAGATAAATTGATATGACCATGGAGGTTGGTGATACTATATTCCACCTCCCCTGCTTCATCTTTCTCATTGATGCTCTGCCCTATTGTAATTTATTTGTCCTCTACTAGTCCTTGCTCTATCTTAGTTTGGGTGGTTGCATCAATTCACATAAAGTATGTGGATTGGAAATCCACTTCTCTTGTCTCTTTGGTTTGGGATGTCTCTTCTGGCTCAATAAATGGCTCCCATGCAACAAGGGAACTTGCTACTTGGGAAAGGAAACTTAACTTCTCAAATGCCATTTCTTCATTGAGTTCATCCTTCATCATTTTAAGGTTAAGTTGTAGTTTCCAATTCTTCATCTTCAACATTACATTCTTCTTTACAAGAGATGCATATATAGGAAAGGAATGTGGGATGATTACCTAGGCTGTAGCAGTAACCTTTTCTTCAAGACAAACAATCTTAGGTTTTGGTTCCACTTCCTTTGGTACCTGTGGGCTAGCAATATTTTCCCCATAATTACTTCTTGTTGGTTCTTGTGGGATAACATAAGCCTATGGTTCCGGTTCCTCTTTCTCCTGTGAATTGGTAGATCATTCTGGTTCCTCTTTCTATTGTATATTGGAAATTCATTCCCTAGAAGTGATTTGTATTGTTTCTTGTGTATTAGCAAGCGCCTCTGGTTCTAGTTCCTCCTCTTCTATATAGAATTCAAATTTGTTGGCAATCCCTTCGCCGAAAGTGCTCTATGTTGGTTCTTGTGGGTCAGTAAGAGCACCTATGTTCATTTTTTTTTATCATATTCCAAGTTAATCCTCGTTGTTGGTTATTTTGTATCAGTAGGTGGATTTGTATCCATTTTTTTAGAAACTTCAAGGTCACTCTCATCTACAGATTGTGATTTTCATTGATTTGTATCTATGGACCTAGTTTTTCTTTTCTTTTAAACATATGGTTACATATTCCCATACCCCTTTACTCTCTTAGTGGAGGGTTTTCTACATGTGACTTCAATGTCACTAATGTGGATATCTTTTGTCAGGGTGGCAGTAATGTAGTCCCCTATCATAGTTTCCCTCGTGACTCTCTTTTATTAGGGAGTATCAACATATTGAATTTTTGGAGCTGGGACATTGTTTCTTGAATATGGATTTGTATCCTATGCTTCCCCTGGTGCTGGAAGTGTTGCCACTGCATCTTCAGGAATTAAAATTGGTGTCCTAAAAACGTCATTCCAAGTTCAACCCTCTTTCTACAAGGTACTCTCCACCAGCATATTTGTCATCCCATGGTGCGAAATAGCATCCCTGGGGATGTTTGATCTTTGTTCCCATGCCTTCATAGTCTGCAAATTTCTGAAAAGGAAATAAGGCATGTTGATGGAGCAACCATGTATGAGGTGGTTCAAGAGATAGACATGTTGGAGGTAAATGGCCCCGTAGTGACCCTCACATGTGAAATAGTGTTTCAAAAATGTGGCCACATACTACCAAGGGTGTGGCAGAGACCTCCTTTCAAACCATGTCCCTTTATTTACCAATTATTTTCTAAGCTCAAGAAATTGTCACAGAATTTCAAGCTTGGAGGTTCTTCTGGAATACCATCTTTCACCTATCCATGGAAAGTCGGTAACGTCTGCCATAGTTTATTTTGTTACCTCAACCAGGGTTACTCATAACCATATACTATTCAACTCTAAAATTCAAATCTAATTACAAAGTGACTTCATTGTCTTAACCTTGCAAACGCTAGATATACTCCATCCATCCAGCATGGTTGAGAATGTGCCTAAGGTCATCATATTCTTTGAGTAGCAGTGGTTCCATGGGTTCTCTATAGATCAATGAGCCTCCCATGTTTTTCTCTCCTTCGCTCAACTCCATTTGATTGCAATTTTAAATGGAAATGGTTGTTGGACATGTGGGAGATTTTCAATTATGGTGATAACAATGATTATGGTCATTATAGGGTTTATGGCATAGGGTGGCGATTATGGTGGTGATGGTAATAATGTAAAAATATGTCACTTAAATCTTATTCATTACACATTCTATCATATAACATAAATGCATTTTATTACCTAACGTGGCTTTCCATTGTATGAGTGGTGTGCTAGAAGTTGGGTCCCATAGTCGATCGACCCTCTTTGTTTCTGGTGGAGTTACAGCAATGGATGCAGAGTTGCATCAATGGTTTTAGTTGGAATATCATAATCGATGTTGGGGGTCACTTTGTGCATTATGTCGGTGATGAAATTATGCTCGAGAGTTGGTGTAGTTGAGAATGGAAACAACGGTGGTACAGACGCGATTTGGAGCATCGATGATGTGGACGAGAGTTGTAGCATCAGTGGTGCATAAGAGAGTTGCAACATCAATGGTGGAGACAAGAGTCACAACATCGGTGATGTGGAAGAGAGTTGCAACATCAAGAGTCACAACAATGGGAGTTGCAACAACAGGTGTTGCAATAAAATAAGTTGTAACAATAGGAAGAATTAGTAGCAACAACATAGTTGCAGTAGATGACAGAGTTGTAGCAGTCTATAGGCCAAAACTACAACTTGTCAATGTATCTCATCAATAGTCATACTTTTCATGATCACATGTCAGTGTCTTAGTAGTGGAATTTGGTAGTGATATGCAAAGTTCTGACATAAAGAGGTGCAACAAAAACCTTCTCTTTCCTACATATCCTGAATTTTTTTTTATTAGAGAGATAATTTTATTAATATTCTATTAGAAGGATCCTAACATAACCATCACGAAACTATGAAGTGCCATTATTCTTCTTCTTTTAACATGCCTTGCATCAACATAAGATGATTTTCACAAAACATGCCCTCGGGCATGCCCTAAGGGTTTTCACACATGGGTGTATTATTTTTATTATCATTATCATTTTTTTTAACGTTTTTTGGAGGAGAAAGGAATGAATCACTCAGCAGGGGTTCACCCCTTTTTTACAATATCCAAGTCATTGTCAGGCCATCCACTATTGATCCTATTTGGAAAGGCTTCCTTGGATAGGGTTTTATGATGTAATTGAATCTTTTGTTCATTTTCCAATAGGGGAATTCTCTCATCGTCAATGGTGTGAATTTTGATGGCTCCATTTTCATATACAATATCAATATCATAAGTCCCAAGCCATTGGATGCAGAACTTCCATCTGAAATCCTTGGACTTGGATTCAAATAATAAGGCCTAGTATCCAACTTTGAATTATTTCTTCTTAATGAATTTGTTATTCCATTGAGCTCTTTGATGTTGTATTATTGTTGTGTAGTGTAGGGAAGCTTGACGAAGTTCATCTAGTTCATTGATCTAGAGGAGTCTATGTCTTTGAGCTTCGATTAGATCCATTCCAAATTGTACGGTTGTTTTGAGTGTATGGATCTTTGTTTCAATTGGAAAAAAAACTCTCTTTCCATACACCAATTCATATGGGGCGCATCCAGTGGTATTTTTCCATGTTGTCTGGTAGGCCCATAGAGCTTTGGGTAGTCTGTCAGCCCAGTCATTGAGGTGTAGTATGGAAATCTTGGTGACAATGGCCTCAAGGATTTTGTTTGTCCATTCTACTTGTCTGTTGTTATGTGGGTGATATGGTGTGGTAACCCTATGTTTGATATTTTATTTTTCCATCAAGTCTCTAATGATTCTTGAAGCGAATTGGGTTCCTCCATCAATAACTATTTCCCAAGGTATCCCAAATCTAGTGAAGATTTCTTCATGAATAAATACCATTGTTGCTTGTTCTGTCATGATCGAGAGTGCCTTGTCTTCCATTTATTTTGTGACATAATATGTGCATACTAGGATGTAGGAGTTATTATGGGAAGAAGGATTAATCATCCCTACAAAATCCAGGGCCCATTTATCAAAGGGCTCCAATACCAAATGTGGTTGTAACAACATCTCTTATGATTACATTGGTCTTCCCATGTGCTGGAAAGAATTATACCTTTTTTACATATTCCTTGGTATATTTGAATATAGTGGGCCAATTACCCTTGGTGAAGTACCTTGTACCCAGTCATCTTGTCTTCAAAAGGGCCTCCACATGGGCTGTCATGGCAGGGTTTCAAGATATCATCACTAGTAAATTTGGGTCATTTTGTGATGGTCATTTCGATGCTCTTATGATTTTATGTCATGGATATTGCAATGAATATTGGGCCCCTCAAATGTTGCATCATATCCCATCGAAAGTGAGACGAACTTGGAATAACATCGCAAGAGCGACGACCTATGGCGGTCATCGCAAGAGAGACGAGCTACGAAATTCGTCGAAAGAGAGATGACCTACGTAGGTCGTCACAAGAGAGACACCGAACATTCATCGTTGCAAGAATGAAAACCAAATATGATCATCACAATAACAACAATATAGGACGATCATCGCACGAACGACAACCGAGGATGATTGTCGTAACAAGATATATATATATTTTTTTAAAATATATATATTGACATGAAGGTTAAAAAAGGCACAAAGCAGTTGAATTTGGAAAAGAAATAAATCAGATTGAGCCCATAATAACTTTGATCATGATCCATCATAATCAACGACCAGGAAGCATTTTGGAATTTGAAGTTGCACGGGGGATAATTCTGAAGGGTGGTCTCACAATCCAAACCGGGGTTTCCATTGAGGAGTATGTGTCAGTGTCGGGTTGATTGTGGAATGACAAGCGGGTTGTTCCAAAACCTCTAGTCCACATCTTCACAAAGTGAAAAGTATAAAAGGTTGATTTGAAATTTTTATTTTTTATTATTTTCAAACTCGAGGATCGTTGGAACACTGTCGCGACTGCCATTTTTTTGTTGCAGCCCATCTTTGCACCATCATAGCCCATTTCCAGGTATTTATCCATCGCCAT
Source organism: Picea glauca (assembly GCA_000966675.3). NCBI lineage: Eukaryota > Viridiplantae > Streptophyta > Pinopsida > Pinales > Pinaceae > Picea > Picea glauca. Next base: position 8,154 of record JZKD02S1725942.1, read on the forward strand.
GGATCCCATAGTATTATCAGTAGCATAGCAAGAGATTGAAAGTAATGAGGAATCCCTAATTGATAGAGATGATGATGTATTTGACCCTAATATCATTATTTCCCCCATTTCTATGTATCGAAGCAACTTGGCTGATATAAAGGGAAAGAGTATTCCATTTTTAGAAGTATTCCAGGCCTCCATTGTCCCATATGTTGATGAGGTTTCTTTCCCATTTCTTGAATTCATAGGTTGGTGCACTGAGAAATATTCCCATTCAGAAAGGGTGATTGTCAATAAACAGTGGTCTCAAGGCCTATGTAGAATAGATAATTTTTCAATCCACAAGTCACTCAATATCCCATAAGAATTTTCCTTTAATTCTAAGCCATTCAATGAAGAAAAAGTAATTAGGGTTTACAAAGAATGTCAACTAGAGATCAAAAGTCAATTTCTACAACAAATCATTAAACCTGAACAAATGTCAGAGAGTTTGCCCTTACCAATGAGTATCAACATGATGGTCATTGAATTTCAGTGGGTATGTTCCATGTTTAGTCAGGTCCTAGGTCTAGATAGTGATAAATATGTTGTCGAAGTCATGCTTGGTTTTATTTTGATTTTTTTCAAGTTAGAGTCTAGCTAGTCAGTCCGAATTAATTTTTATAAATTCCTAGCTGACACCATTAATAAGAAGCTAGAGAATTTCCACTCTTTGAGACATTTCAGATATTATACATATATGTTAAAGGTTTTCTTATCAGGTAACCATGGAGAAATCCTTGAAGCATATTTTGTATCTACTGAATGTAAAAGAATCACTTTGCTCATATTCATCAACAAGTTCATGTCAAGAATATATTCTCTGATTTTCAATACAAGTTTACCCATAGTTTTGGAGGACATGAAGATTCAACTGCAGCCAAATCCAGAAAATAGAATAGGAGACTGGGTACTTTTTCTATATTCAACAATGATCTGGGTATATGGTTTTCATGAGTATCCTTATCTCTTACCTGTTTTCCTAACTCCCAGGATTTGTTCTCTTGAGTTCATCAGACAGAGAATCATCTCTGAGACAAAGAACTTCATCAAATTGCACAGAGCCTCTAACATCAAATTCCCCTTTGTTATTGGTCCTTTTGTTGTTAAGTCCAGATAATTTTTATCATAGGTTAAATAAAAACTCAAAGACTTTGGCTTTTCAGAAATACAAGGAAGAAAATATGATCCACATCAGATCATATTCTAGAGAACACAAATGAATAAAAATGCACCTTATGAACATGAGAATGTGGAAGGCTTGGATAAAATAGTTAATCTGGAAGTGTGTATTGATGTGTAAGCACCATTGCAGCAAGTCCAAACACAACAATCTCCTCAAAAGTCAGTGATTAAAATTCCCAAAGCCAGTGTGTACAACAAAAGAAGCATTTCAGAGACTATGGATATTGATGTTGAACAAATTGCTAAAAAGAAGATGAAAATTGTTCAGCCAAAGCAGATTGTAGATTTGGAAGATGAAGGACCCAAAGATAAATTGAATTTGAACAGTGTGGAAAGTGGTACCAACATTGTAGAAACTGAGGAAATAATTCAGTTTGAAAGTGAAGGAAACTCAAGATATTTTCACAGTCAAAAATATTATTTTGATAAAGCACTTGATGAAGCTTATCATTCCAGAGAATACTTAGCAAAACAATATGCTGAAAAGAGAAATGTGGCTTTGGGCGAAATAAGGGATTTGTTCACTGAAGAAGAAAAAAATTCTCAGCTGAAATCTTCCTTGTTCACTGTGAGGGATATTGAATATAAAATTTTAATATTGTAGTTGTAGAGGATGATAAATTATCAGAGATTAAAAAAAAATATGACAATATAAGTGCCCTTGAAAAAGTGAAATTCCACAAGTAGACCAATGATTTGTTGTATTCTGATTATTTGAGTTTAAATTTGAAAAATTCAAAGATGGAATCCTTAGCTGTAAAATTAGAAGGACAACTAAGACAGGAAAAGGCAACCAACAAAGCTTGGAAAACTCAAATTAAAAGGCTTGAGTCTGAATGTCCTCAAGGTTTGAAGTCTTTATTGGATGAAACAGATAAAATAATTCAAAGTTTGAAGAAAAAGTTGAAGATTCATGCTACAAAACACCCACAAACAACATAATTGGTAGCTTTAGAGTAGGAAAAAGAAACATTTCGGAAGGAAGCACTGGATTATAAGGCTAATCTTTTGCAGCTGGAAAAGGAAAATATGGAATGATCTAAAGAAAAGGTAGAGTTGGTAAATAAAGTCATGGTTTTAGCTCTCGTTGTAGGAACTGGATCAACCACTGAAGACATTGTTCAAGCTATGTCACAAGTTAGTCTAAAAGAAGAAGATATCAAAGGGTTAAAGGAAAAAATGGAGAAATAGGAGCAGGAAGTGTGCACAAAGGATGAAAAGATATCTCAAGTTCAAAAGGAAAAGGTAGTCTTGCAGGAGAAGATTAATAAATTCAATTCAATATTGAGAGGTAAAGGTTTGTTTCAAGGAGATAAACATATCATGTGGGATTCTATAGCTATTGAGGCTGCTAAATTTAGATCATATTTGAATTTTGTAAGTGATAAAGGTAATATATAAATCATAGCCATGAATAGATGCATTGTTGTTAATGATACTTTAGCCAAAAAACCATCTGAATGGGCACAAAATTCCATTAATCTTCTCAACTCAATTCCTCCTGCAGATCTTTAGACCAATGGGGTAAAGGACATAACTACATTGATCGTCTAGGCCAGAAGGATTATTACAAAAAAAGATCTTTTGAAATCAGTTCTGAATAAATAAATACAGATGGAACAAAGTGTGCAAATTTTCAAGAATTTATTTGAAGAATTGTTCATAAAGGGCCTTCCATCATTCTAGGATGGTAAAGATAAGTTGCATGATCAAGAAGAATATAATACACTCTTGACTCAATCAAGGATGGACCACTCCAAATTTGAAATAGTGGAGGGTTTGAAAGGGGCTACTTTAGTTGATAAACTGAGTACATATTTCAAAATTCTAAATCAGTTTAAGGCAGTCAAACTTGGTCTACCTATCATGTCTTATGCCACTTGTATTGAATTGGAAATTTTAATCAAAGAAATGATAGATTATGAGATTCCTTCTGAATTGCGATGGAAGGAAATAGTCATATTGGGAAATATCAAATATAATTTCCCAGGATCGAGTAAATGATTTCCAACTATCGACAAAAAGGCAACAAATCAAAAGAATATACAATCAAAGTCAAAGGACGAAGATAAAGGACCAAACTGTAGGAATATCCACAAATCCCATATTTTGTGAAATGAAATTTTCTATTCTATTGTAATCGGTTCAAACCAAATGAAATGAATTGTTGTATACATATTTTAGGTTTTGATGTATTCGTGGTTGGAAGAAGTACAAAGGACAAATTTTATTTATCATTGTAACAATTTTTGAATTTGAAAGAATACAAGTGGAGACGTCTAAAGTTTTTTTATACCAAAGATTCATGTGGTGATGACCTTAAGTATGTGTTTCCTTTCGTGTATGTTTTTATATTTTGATTTCCCTTCATCTGAAACATTTCATATGTTTAAAATTGGATGTTAAAGGGTCTCTGAAATTCATAAATAAGAAAACCCAATTATAAAATCTTGAGGAAATAGACTACTACAATTTGTAGGGATTTCAAAATAAGTTGCAACCTTTAGGAAGGCCTTTGTTGAAACATACAAAATATAAGTGGAAGAATCCATTTTTAGTGAGTCTTGACACCTTAAATGTTAAAATATAGCCACAGTAAGTGGAAATCATAACTATGGAGTGAACCCTATGCAATACAGTAAGAGAATACTCTGAAATTGTGTGTTGTGGATACAATTTTTTTCATTCTATATTTATATTATTTTTCTTTTTCATGGTTATGATATGATTCAGTCACAAAATATATACAAAGTTACAAAGACAAATTCATTCAAACCTCAATGAATGTGTAGGGAAATTAAAGTGGAAATGAATTTCCAAAAATCCTGACATATTGGCATAAAATCATTAAGCATTTGGATGCAATATGCATTGCAGTGAAAAGAAATAGAATTTATCCTTCAATTCTGTTATCACTCCATAATTTATTTAGGCTGAGAAAAGAAACCCAGAGGTAACCACAAACCAACTTTAGAAAATGGAATCTAACCCTTCTAGTCTTAGAGAGGGCTCTCTCCCAAATCAGTCACTGAAAGAAATGATTTGATTTTTGTTTCTTGAGGTTAGGTCCCTAGATTGTAAATAAATTTTTGGATGGTATTTGATGTTTAATCCTGTGAGAAATAAATTGGCCATGGAGTCAAAAGGTTGAAGCTTATGAATATGTGGGTAATCTTTCAATTAATGTGACAACACTTCAAAGGCAATATAGACACTAACTGTGTGTTGGTTTAATTTAAATGTTGTTGTAGTGGAAAGGACGGAAGCAAAACATAAATCAACACTTTAAGAAATCAGATATTGAAATTTCTTAAACTGTTTTACCAGAAGAAAACACCATTGATATTATAAAGTATGTGACAGAGCATCAACATGATGAATTCTGAAACAATATTTTAATTGAATATCATTCAGATATGGAAAGAGAGAAATAAAATGAAAGAAGAACATACACTGAAGTGAACATGCTACACAGTCACTAGCACATGAATCTTTGAATCAAGATTGGATCCCAAAAGACTTGGATCACCCAACTTTATCAATTCTTCTGGAAACTATTACAATACAAAGACTCTCAGAATACTCAATTCATCAAACTTTCTCCTACCCTTTGTACATTATGTGTTACAATATTTATAAAAACCAATGAAATTCGGTTTGAAACCGATTTACAAAAATAGAGAAAAGTAGTTCAGAAAATTAGGATCCTTGAGATATTTCAGCATCTTTATCCTTATCTTCGCCCCTTTGACCTTGGTAGTGTCTTTATCTGATTGGATGATGTTTGGACCCATACTCCATTGACAGTTGGATGGTAATTTACTAGGCCCTGGAAAATTACATTTAGTTTTACCCAATCTTACTATTTCCTTCCACTGTAATTTAGAAGGAATATTGTAATCCATAATTTTTTTTTTTTTAATTTCCAAATCGATGCAAGAGTAATATGACATGACAAGCATGCCTAATTTTATTATCTTAAATTTATTCAAAATTTCAAAATTTATGGCTAACATTTCTACGACAGTTGCCCCCTTTAAAACTTCATCTAAGTCTTCAAACCTAGAGTGATCCATCCTCGCTTGTGTCAAGAGTGCATTGTAGGCTTCCTGTTTGTGTAACTTTCCCTTTCCATCCCAGAATGATGGAAGACCTTTGATAAATAGTTCTTCAAACAAATCCTTAAAATCTTGAACACTCTTTTCCAATTGGGTTGCTTTATTCTGGATTGAATTCGAGAGGTTGTGCTTGGTTATGATTCTTCTAGCCCATATTATCAAAGTAGTTCTATATTTGACCCCAATTGTATGCAAACTTGATGAAGGCACTGTATTAAGGATATTGATAGCGTTATGGGCCCATTTTTTTGGTCTTTTTAATAAAGTTTCGTTAATAACTTTTCATCTTTGTTTAGCCAAAACTACAATGTTTTCCTCGTCATTAACAAAATTTATATATGTGCTTAGTTTTGTAACCTCAACTGATATGGAGTCCCAAATTATGTGCTTGGCTCCTCGTAACAATGTTTTTTCCTTTAATCATGGAGTTTAGCTTATTCACCTTTTCATGAAGGACTACATTTTCCTTTTCAAGTTGTGATACTCTTTCATCCCCTTTCTGTGCCTCTTGTTCCATTTTATTGATATTCTCTTTGAATTCTTTTATTTCCCCATCATTTAAGCTAACCTAAGACATTGCCTGGACAATGTCTTCAGTGCCTGATTTTCTTTCATTAGCAGAGGGTGTAACTGAGGGTACAACAGAAGACAAAGCTATGACTCTAGTTTCCATTTCTATATTTTCTTTTGACCATTCTAATTTTTCCTTTTCCAGTTGCAGAAATTTAGCTTGAAAATCTAGTGGTTGCTTCTTGAAAGATTCCTTTTCCTATTCCAATACTACAAGTTCTACAGTCTGTGGATGCTCTGTAGCAGGGATTTTCAACTTTTTCTTTAGGATGAGAATCACTTTGTCTTTCTCAACCATTTTAAGGATGAAAATTTATTTTAAAATGT
>JZKD02S1725942.1:19327-42356 GCA_000966675.3 Picea glauca
AAATGGTATGTTTTGTGCTCAAGTCCATTACCTGTAAATACCTCTCTATCTAGGAGGGAGTGTTAATATTATGGTAGTTGCGGGAGGTATTTACCCCCACGTGTGAACCTGATGATAATAGAAGACTCCAGGAAGCAAGAGAAACCCTAATGAATTGGCTAATAACTCTAGAAGCCTTGTAGGCTCAAGAAGATAATTTATATTAGGCTATTAGCCTCCAAGAGAAGAAGTCGACCAGAATTATTAATAATATAATGAACAGACACATACCCAGAAGGAGAAGTCGGCCCCAACAAACTGGCAGGATTACTATAAATACAGGGCGCCAGTTCTCATTTGACAGCATCTCAGGACTGCAGTTTTCCCAGTTGGTGCGCACTGCAGTTGCTGTTGGTGCGCAGGTTTGGAGGAGGGTTGCAGGTGGAGCTGCAACAACAACTAGTTTCAGTATTGGATTGGATATCTCTTGGCTAGGGTTTGGAACATTTGATTATTCTTTTGTGATGCACTATCCTTGGGGATTGATGCACTACTCTTTGTTTGGCTATCTAGCCTAGGGTTTGCTTCTGAAGGAATTCTCAGTCAAGGTTAAGGTGCTCGGAGGGAGGCTTCGGCCTATGGTTGGGTGACGAGGGTATCGTCAATGGTAAAATGAGAACACCATCTTCTATATTCTAACATATCCATCCTCATCACCTTAATTTTGGGAATGGATATCAAGAGATATTGGGCAATTCGAAAGCTCTGGTTGAATAAAAAAAAGTATATTGAAATATTTTAAAATCATTTCAATATGCAGGATTACAAACCTGCAAAGGTGTCGATTCTTGTGGAAGCAAGGTTAACTACTAAATAATGTATGAAGACACAAGAAGCAATAGAGGACATGGGATGTTTTCCCTATGCAAGTGATGTTGGTAGTATGATGTATGTGATGGTGTGCACTCAACCAGACATTTCCCATGCAATGGGAGTGTTGATAAGATATATGTCGAGACTTGGAAAATATCATTGGATAGCTTCCAAGAGAGTATTCAGGTATTTTTGTGGAACAAAAGATTATGTTATATGATACCAAGGGAAACTTGGCTCTAATAGTGAAGTAAACGTACATGTCTTTGTTGACACTGATTGGGATGGATATCTGAATAGATGAAGTTCAACCAATGGATATGTGTTCAAGATGTTTGGTGGAGAAATAAATTGAATGAGTAAACGACAACTAGTCATAGCCTTTTCAACAATAGAAGTTGAATACATGGAAGCAAAGAAGCAGTATCATTGCAACGACTGTGTTCAGGGATGAGTTTTGAGAATATGGCTATGAAGATAAATTGCAATAATCAAAGCACAATATTTATGGAAAATAACCCAACTTATCATTCCAAGACTAAGAATATTGATGTATAATACCATTTCATAAGAGACATCATGGAAACTAATAAGGTGCTGCTGGAGAAAGTAGACACACTAGAAAACATAGTAGACTCTTTGACTAAGTCTGTGAGTGTTGGGAAGTTCTCTTGGTGCCAAGAGGCAATGTGCATTGTTTCCCTGGGTCTATGAAAACAATTTTAGTTTCTCATGTTTCGGAAAAGAGGATAACAAATGGGAGAATGTTGGGTTGTTAGTATATTTGCGGTGAAATTCTAAGGTCGAAGTGATCGACCAAGAAATTCAAAGTCAAAGAAATTGACAACAAGTCAAGAAGTAAGTGGACAAGAGGTCGATAGGAAGTTGTGTGACAACCGACTAAAGACCACATGGAGGTCGATTGGTAGTCGACTATCATAGAGTCCCGATATTCAGGTGACTTGTAGCCAATGCTATGTGTGGATCTGTAACCATTTTTTGGGTTCCATTCTTTAGTGTTTTTACTACTATAAATCCTATAAATAAAGAAAGTTGTAAGATTGTTGAAGATGATATTTAGATCAATCTATTAGAGGTTGTTGGTCATGTAGATGTAAGATAAATTGGCTACATGGTTGTTCTTGTGTAAGAAAGAGGGTATGATGATGATTGTGTATTAGGTGTAGAAAAAGTTTAGTCATGTAACCCTTTATTCTAAATGAATAAGACAACAAGAGAGAAATATGCTCAAGGAATGTTGATTTTCCCGTTTGGGTTTCTCGGGTAAAATCTTTGTGTACTATGTGATTGTTTTGTCATTTATTTTCTAATTTAAATCTATCTTCTTCTCTTCTACTAGTGTTATAACCCTAAATTGCACCACACATGCTTACCTGGCATTAGGCCAACTCATATTCCTTCTTTGCCAAAACACTATTGAGAAACTCTTTGAAAATCCTCTTGAATAAAGGCCCACGTGCCCTAATCCATTACTGCACACATGTACATGCTGGCTGAAACAAAACAACTCGCGTGGACCGACAAAAGCATGAAAAAAGGAAAGTTGTCGACGGAACAAAAAGCTATGGGTGATTTAACTAAAACTCCCAGCCATGCATGGTCGAGGGTTCGTCCAAATACCTAGCTCCTTCTAGACTATAAAAGAAGGGGTAGGGGTACCATTTGAAGAAGGGAAAATATAGCAAAGAAACTCTGCCCATTTATGTATTCCCAGTGTCCCAACTCTTTAGTCTTTCCTAATGCCAAAGGAGATTCAAAGCAAAGCAGTTGAAGGACAGAAGAAGAGGAGCCCAGGATCAGGTTCAAGAAGCGGTGGCCGGTCTCAACTTTTGTAAGTTGACTCATTCAAAGTAATAAAGAAAGTGCTTTTCCTGTCCCAATTCATGAACTTTTTATGGTTTGATTAGTTCATGTTTGGATTGCTAACCCTTTAGTATAAAAGTAGTATGCATGCATATTTGTTGCTTGTCTTGGATGCAGGTCAGCTTTGGAAGGAGTATTGTGAACAAGGAATCAAGCACAATGGAGGATCGACATCAAACGTCGGGAACGAGGTAGGTTGATCTTTCCATACATTTTCTAAGAAAAGGGGATTTAAATTTAGGGATGAAGGTAGAAAGTAATTTCTATTCGGTCATATCTGCATGCAAAGTCTGAACTCTATTTGCTAGTCCGTAGGGTGTTTTTTCCCAACAACAGAATTGGCGACCATACTGGGGATAACTTTCTAGGGTTCCTGGAATTTTATTTAGTTTTTGGGTAGTTTAAAGACTAGTTTTTCTTGCTTGTCTTTTCTTTTCATTTCTGTAAAGTCTGAGCTAGCAGGGAGTATGGTTTTCCATACAAGCTTTCCCTGAATTTTGCTTGACTGTGTTTTTCGGGACCCACAGAGGTACACATGGCCTACACAAGGTCTTCACATGTGTACCCGCACCCTATCCTCTTACAGCCCGCGTGTGAACACTAGCTGTAGAGGTAGAAGTAGCGTGTAGAGTTCAGAGAACCTCAGAGGCAGTCATCCTCTTCCCTATCAGAATCACACATTCTTAGGGGGTTTTCTGGAATTATGTCTAAGTCTTGTTGGCTAACAGTTCTATCTCAGATTGTTTTTGCCTTATTATTTTTTCCTTGCATTATTTGTTTTTCTGTTAGAAAGAGTATCCAAGCCTTCAAGGGATCCTAGTTATCAATATCAGTGGTCTCTTCCTAGTTTGGTCTATTTTTTTTCATTTTTTCTTAGAGTTTATATATACACGCGACCTGTACAAGGTCAGCCTGCGTGTACATGCCCTCTGTCTCTGTTCAGTGCACGTTTGCAGGCGTGCTATTTGAGTAACAGTCATGTGCTTGTACATGATACTTTTTGTTAAGGATAAGGCATTCATCCTTTCCCTTGATAAGAATTATTTCTCTCAGGTGTTTGAATCTCTGTTTGAACAGTCAGTAGCTTAGGATTAATTTTACCCTTAGCTTGCTTTTTCTCATTTAAAACGTTGTCAGAAAAATAAAAAAAAAATTACGGTTTTTAGACAAGTGTGAGAGTCATTGTTTTTACAATTTCTATTGTGTGATTTTTAAATCTGATTCTTTGCGATATGCGATTAGGCCAGAATTGTTTTTCTTGGTTTTTGCTTGTTGGTATTTTTCCTTTCTTGCGTTACTACCATTTAAATAAATAAATAAAAATTCTTTTCATTTTCTTGTTTGGTTGAAAAGTGTGTTTCTGCATTATTAAGCCAGGGAAAAGTCTTTTTATTTCATAAGTTTTTGCAGTTTACTTAGATCATAAGTATCTTGTAGTCAAGTGAAATTCCTTTGAGTTTGTTTTCCAAAATCTTAAAAAAGTTAAAAAAAATCTTTCTTTTGAAAAGTTGTTGAAATTTTGCATTCAGTAAAAGTTTTGTTTCCAGCTTTTTTATTCCTTTTTTGCTTTTGTCTTTTACACGTCATTAGTTTCACCCTCATACCCCTTGACGTAAGACAAAGCCATAAAAGTAACACTAAATTTAATATCTACTAGACTTTTATGTTCGTAGGGTTCACAAACTAGTTCAGGACTAGGGCCTTGGATTAGGTTGGAGAGGAAACTCTTCAAGGCCATTTAAAATCAAACATTGGAGTCTGAGATAGGGAGTGTCTAAGTCTAGTTTCGTGGAAGTTATCTGGGACTCCCCTCTAACACAGGGGATAAAAACGAGGTCATGTGCAGAAAGGTAGAAGAGATAACCCCTCCAAAGCCGAACCAATCGTAGTGGAGAACACATATAGAGGGCTTGTTTTGGGATTCCTTCGTTTGCATTTTCCATGGGGCTTCGTGGGTCTCGAATCCATTTGAGGTCCTCAGTTGTCTTCCAGACCATTTTCTCTTGATACCCTTGATAGGTTTCAGGCTTGATACCCTGCTCATTGTGGTATACCCGACTTTCGACTGTACCCGCCTGGTGACTGTTCGCGTGTTGGCAACCTAGTTGCCAATCTTTGTTAGGGACATACACAGGTGACTGTGGGGGTATACCGCGGTACCTAGGATAGACATCGTGCCACGCTTTGCAGATTATACCCAGAGGGTGCTTCCATGTTTGAGTTACACTTTCACCGGTAAGTTTCTCTAGTGTTGGTTGTTGTAACTGTTCTTCCAATTAATTTAGTGTTTTCTTGTCTTATCTTCTAGGGATTCTTTTGTAGTGGGTGTTACTTTTGAGCATTTAGACTACCTTAGAGTGTCTTGGATCTTTTCACACAGTGGAGGATCCCGAGCTCTGCCGGTCACGAAGGCTTCTTGGCCTGCTGCCGGTTACACTGGAGCCACCCCCGCCACCATTAAGGCGGCAGCTAGACCAACAAGGGTCTTTTGAAGCAAATGGTTTACAAACCATTGTGCCCGAACAACCCCTGGAGGAGTCGACCATTTTTTACCTTGAAGTAACTGCTCTTGGCTCGGTTGAAACCCCAACCACTGATCTCTTGGCACCTTTCATTATACCAATTTAATTTTATGAGCGTCAGACAGTGTCACACACAACAATGGAAACAAATGTTACTCCTTTTGGGAATTCTTCAATTCCCACCATGGTTGTCACCACAGGAGAGCCGTCATCTCCTAACCTACCGTCGTCAGTCCAAGCCACCATGGTCTCGACTGCAACTACTTCACACAGTGGTCTGAAACCGTGTTTGGAAACGGTCACAACCCCTTTCACACCTAGTGCGACAGGCCCTCCATTCTCATATGGTATGCCTAGTTCGGGTACAAGTCATGTACTTTCCTACTCCACTTTATAGACTTTGGGTCTAGGGGCAGGGAGCTCTAGCGCTCCTCTACAAGGTCACATGGGGGGCACTCCTGTCCCTTTTAATGCTTTTCCTTATGGAGGAGGTCATATCTCTCCTTCGTCCCCTTCACTCGGTGGCTCGCATCAGCAATCCGTCGGGCAACCTACACACAATAGTTTATTTGGAGTGGGGATTCAAGGATCACCTTCACATAGTATGCTGGTAGGTTTGACACCGTTTTCTTGGAACATAACGTTTGGTAACAACACCTTCTCGTCATCTGCTTTCCTGACTGGGGGCAACCCTATTTTTGGACAATCTACTCCTGGGCAGGGTATTATTCCTGCAGAGGGGGCTGACCTAGTAGGACCTTGGAATTTAGGGCAAGGATCCGTTCCCTCCTCCAGAATGCCGATCTAGGGTAATTCTTTCCACAATCAATGGAACCCCGGACAAACTACTATGCCTATCCCCACAGGACCAACATGGGGTAACCTTTCCCAAAGTCCTTTGAATACAATGCATGCCCAACAATATATGTCCTATTTGGGAAATCAACCAATGATGTCTCCACATATGCAAAATCCTTACGTTGGCCAGGGCCATGGTTTCTACCAGAATCCGGGCCAACAGCCAAACTTTTCCTGGCAACCTGGTGCCAGTCAAACTCCAGACCCCTTTTTCCCCGGTTATCAGCAACAACCCAAACTACCATTCCTGGCCACTTTACACTTGCCAGATTTGACGAGGTTGTTGAATGGCCTTATTTGTCACGATCCGCATTGGCCTCCTATGCTGACAAAGTTGCCTTTAGACATTCCAAAGTTCGAAGCCAAGCCTAATGAAGATCCAGACGATCATGTGACTACCTTCCATCTTTGGTGCTCATCTAACTCATTGAAATATGACTCCATACAGTTGTGATTGTTTCAATGTACTCTCATAGGGAGTGTCACGAAATGGTACATTGAGCTCGATCGCTCAAGATACTCTTCTTTTGGTGAACTAGCGATGGCTTTCCTTAACCATTTCTAGTTACCTGTGAGATACGACGTTGGCACAAAGATGCTCGCTAATTTTGAACAAACAAACGGACCATATCTCTGATCACATCCGAGAATGGAGATGCCGGAAGAGTTTAATCAAAGTACTAGTCTCACCAACATTCCTGCTTGAGTGGTTCCTTAAGTCTTTGGTCCCGCAGTTATCCAAAGACATCGCGACATCTAGAGTTTTCTCTGAAGAAGACGCCATCATGAGGGCTCAACAGTTTGAGCTCATCTATTCTCAGTCTAGTTTATTATACAACATCTTTCTAGATGCGCCACGTTTAATACTAGATAAAACTAGACAGAGAGTTGGACCGCATGTCGATGGTATTGTCGGTTCAGCACAAACCAAGCTCGTTGAGCAATTGACAAAGCAGTTGCAACAATTATCCATACAACACACAGTGGCCAACCAAACTACTACTTTGGCTACTCCCCCTACCCAAACGTCGGAAGTACACACAGTGCAGTCGACTAACCCAAAGGCCACCTAGCAGCCTGAAGGGAAGAAAAAACAATGAAAGAAGGGTAAGGGGGATAAAAAACCCAACGATAATGCTGGCGGGAAAAACACTAAAAAAAAAAAGGCAAGGTATCCATGCAACTTGTGCATTGAAGACCACCCGACCCACCTATGTCCTCGACTTGCAGAGGCCCAAACGTTCGTTACACAGACACAACAACCAGTCTTGACTAATCCCTTTCAACATGGGCAAAATCTAACTCAAGCCTCTGCAAGCACGGAAGGGGGAAACCAAGAAACATGCTCACCTCCGAACAATCCCTCATCCGTGAACGTATATATGGTTATGGGTGATGCTTTCATATCGACTAGAGCACATGATTATAGTAAACCAAGCGCTTCTGAGAAGGGTAAAGAAGTTGATCTCCCATCTCTTCCTCTATAGATTGAGAAGACGTTGGGAGAAACAATGACACGCATTCCAAAAGGTGCATTTAAAAAATATTCTCATAACCCAAACGCAAGGGCCACCTAGAACTACTCTGTGGTGGAAGATTTATCACAAACCCCTAGTGCGATGTCAGCTTTGGAGGTCCGCCAAAGCTGCCTGCTCAGAGAAAAGCCTTGTTAACCGCATTGGGCTCTACTGAGACTTGTAATCTAGGTACCATCATCTTAGATACAACTGACTTAAAACCTCATCTACCTTACCATGTAGCATTTCAGATAGTAGTGGCTTACCCCACGAAAACTTTTACACATAATATCTTCTGCATGGTGGTCGACGAGGGCACCTCGGAATGCGTTATGTCATTGGCATGTTGGAAGGCCATTGGCCAGCCCGTTTTGTCTCCATCACCTACTCGCCTCACTTCTTTCGATGGTCATTCGTTCTGACCACATGGCATAGTTCCTTCTTTCCCTGTGCAGTTTGGAGGGAAAATCGTGTTGTCGAAGTAGAGGTAGTCGATGCTCCCCTCAACTATAACCTATTGTTAGGATGGAGTTGGACTTATGCTATGCAAGTTGTGGTTGCTACAGTTTTCCAGGTCTTTTTGTTTCCACACGAGGGCTAGATAGTGACCATTGATCAATTGTCTTTCTCTAGACCTGACCCAGCTTTGGGGGCATCCATAGTCCCCATGATTGATAATCCTCAACCAGGTGTAGTTAACGTAGGAGTGGGTTTGTGCCCATCCTTGATGGGTACCTTCGATTATCCACCTCCTGAAGGCGATATCAAATTTATATCTAATCACCATAAGGTTGAGATTTTTCAAGTTTCATCGTTCCGTGCGACTTACTTCGAGGATCCATGGATTTTTGCTTCCCCATTGGCCACGATGGATGAGACCAGGCACCCTGGCATGTCCATGCCCTTGTCTTTCGCTGAAGTAGCGTACTCTTTAGTCCAATAAGCTTCAGCTAACACTGATCTGACTCTTGCACAAGAGCTAGATCCACTTATAGAGCCTATTTGAGCTAAGAGTTCTCTCGCTAACATCGATTTGTTAGACTTAGTCTTGCCTTCTGATGAAGCAATAATCGAAGCAATGACTAGTTTGGACAAACCTTGGGAGGATCTTCATCATATATCATATTTTCTCCCAGAGTTAAGAAGAATCAAAGCAGGAGAATTCACCGTGACCATGACGGGAGATCAGTTGTGTCCTATTAATCTCTCAGCTCCACATGAAATTTATGCTGAGGGAAATATGGCAACTATCGTTGAAACTATACCAATCAACATCTCCCGAAACCTTGGCATCGTGGAGAACGTCTTCATCGGAGCAGATTGCTCCCCCAAAGAGATTCAAATCTACACGGATCTTTTCAAAGAATTCCGCAACGTTTTTGCCTGGTCTTATTAGGAAATGCCAGGTATCGATCCAAAAATAGTTGAACATGAAATCACAACATATCCTAATGCCAAGCCTATTCGACAAAAGCTTCGTCCAATTAATCCCAAGAAAGCAACATCCATCAAGATTGAGGTTGAGAAATTGCTAAAGGCAGGTTTTATCTATCCTATCCATTTGACTCAATGGGTGTCAAATCCTGTGCTGGTTAATAAAAAACAAGGCACGATTCGTGTATGTACCGATTTCTGTGATTTGAACAAGGCATGTCCCAAAGATAATTTTCCAACACCATTCATTAACCAGATCATTGATGAATGTGCTGGTTGCGAAGCCTTTTCTTTCATGGATGGTTTTTCGGGATATAATCAAATCCAAATCAAACCCGAAGACCAACACAAAACGACATTCATTTGTCCATGGGGTACATTCGCATATCGTAAGATGCCTTTTGGACTTAAAAATGCTGGAGCCACATTCGAGCGGGCCATGTCTTTTTCTCTTCATGACCTCAAGCATATAGTTGAGGCCTACCTAGATGATTTAGCATCACGATCTCGCAAGAGAACGGATCATCCCACACACCTTAGACTAATCTTCGAACGTTGTTGCTACTTTAGGATTCGCTTGAATCCAAACAAGTGCAGCTTCTGCGAATGTCAGGAAGTTTGTTAGGTTTCATTGTATCAGCAACAGGGATTATGGTCGATCCTCTCAAGGTGGAGGCAATAATCCAGTTGCCCCCCCCACGCACAATCCTTCAACTTCAGAGTCTACAAGGCAAGGCAAACCTTTTACGACGCTTCATCACCAACTTTGCCGAAATCACCAAGGGATTTATGTGCTTATCGAAGAAAGAAGTTCCTTTTTACTAGGATGATGCTACTCAACGCTCTTTTGACGCATTAAAACATGCCCTCACAACTGCACCTCTGCTATGACCACCTAACTATAACAAGGATTTCTTATTATATCTGGCTGTCGCAGAGTCAACCATTGGCATGGTTTTAGTTCAGGAAGATAATTTGTTCTCAGAATACGTGATCTATTACCTGAGCTGAGGCCTCGCAGGATCGGAACTCAATTATTCTCATATCAAAAAACTTGTGTTGGCAGCAGTTCATGCCATTCAACGGTTCTATCATTATGCTCTATTTTGCAAGACCACCGTCATTGCTGTCGTGAATCCATTCCAGTACATGTTGACACGATGGGTTATAGGCGGAAAAATCAGTAGGTGTATATTCATCCTCCAGGAATTTGACTTAGACTTCATTTCAGCGAACTCCAAAAAGTCTTTGGTCTTCACAGAGCTTATTTCAGAACTTCCGGTTGAGTCAGGTGACGTTGTGCCTGAAGAATCCCCTATCCGGGGAGATATGTTTTTTATCACATCTTCAGATCCCTAGTACGAAGATATACTTATCTATCTCTAGACTTTGAAGCACCCCACTTCTGCTTCTCATGATGAGCATCGGCGTATATGCCATCAGGATAAGAATTATCTCATACTCGATGATACATTGTATCGGAGAGGTGTAGATTGCATCTTACGTCAATGTCTCACACATGAGGAGGCAGTTATCATGCTTAATGATTGCCATACCGGAGCTTGTGGCGGTCATTTGTCTGGGTTGGAAACAACCCAAAAGATTCTACGAGCAGGTTACTTCTGGCTGACGCTTATCAAAGATTGTATAGAATCGGTTAAGAAGTGCCATCCATGCCAAATCTTCTCTTGGAAGATGAGGGCACATCCTGCTCCCATGTTTCTTGTTATCAGAGTTGGTCCCTTCACCAAGTGGGGGATTGATTACACTACTTGCAACCCCCCTTCAGCAAGGGGGCACTGCTATATCATCGTAGTTGTAGACTACTTCACGAAGTGGGTTGAAGCTATGGCAATGTTTAAAGATGATAGAGAGACTGCAACTCTTTTCTTATTCAACCAGATCATAGCAAGGTTAAACTTCCTGAGAGAGATTGTTATTGACCATGGAAATCACTTTCAGAACCAAATGATGACCGAATTTACATCAAATCTTGGGTTACGACAAGAGTATTCATCACCCTACTACCCCCAAGCCAATGGGCAGGTGGAAGTTGTAAACAAAACTCTTAAGACTATTTTACAGTGAACTATCCACTCAGCCAAGTCAAATTGGAATTTGATGTTATACTTGGCATTATGGGCTTACCGAATATCTGTTAAGACTGCAACTGGTTTCTGACCTTTTCAACTCGTTTACGGGCTGGAGGTAGTCTTGCTCATCGAATGTCAGATCCCATCTCTAAAATTGGCTGTACAATTATTTCCAGACACTTCTCCACTTGAAGAACGATTAGTACACCTTGAGCAGCTCAATGAGCAGTGTCGTGATGTGGCCCTGGCCAACGAGGCTCACAAACATAAGGTCAAGTGTCAGTATGATAGGTCTGTTCGTCCTCAAATTTTCTCTAAAGGCGACCTTGTCCTGGTCTATGACCAAGACAAGGACCCCTGGGGGCAGGAAAATTCAAACCCATGTGGTTCGGACCCTTCATCATCAAGGAGGTATTAAAAAAGGGTTCTTATCGTCTGGTTGATTTTGAAGGGAATTCTTTGGCAGAGCCTAGAAATGGGCTCTACCTCAAGAAGTATTACTCATAGGCAGGTCACTGTGGGTAACTTTTTGTAACATATGTATAGTCTTTGTACTATTACTTTTTAGTTTCTTTTAAGTGTTATGGATGTGTCATTGATGTTATCTTTCATCAATATGGCATATGTCAAGGGATGCCAAGGCATTCGTTGGGTATGCAGATGGTGCTAGTCGGCACACTTGGAGGCTTGCCTCCGCAGCTTGGGTAATATTTACACCTCAGGGCCAGTTGTTATCTTCCGGAGGTATATGCTTAGGTGACACCACAAATAATGTCGTCGAGTATAGTGCAGTTATTGAGGTGCTCCACGACGCCTTGTCATTGGGTATCTCTCATCTCCGAGTCTATCTCGATGCTCATCTGGTTGTGTCTCAGCTAAACAGAGTATATCGGGTTCGTGATCCAACCTTACATTGACGATTCCTTAGGGTACGTCTCTTAGAACAAAACTTTGATTATATTATATATTTTCATGTTCCTAGGAGATTAAACCAAATTACAGATACTTTAGCTAATCAAATTTTAGATTGGCATCTTGCACACATATGAAAGAACATTGTCATAATCATGTCAATACATTTTTTCACACGTGATCCATAAGACACGAAAGATCAAAAAACCATATATAACATCATAAAGTAACCAGAGCACATAGATGGATGCAAGCGCCTAAAAAATGGGACTAATAACAAGTCACAGGGCTTATGCCCTTAAAAAATATATACAAGTAGTGCTCGTGGCACGTAAAAAGTCTAAATAGGTTCAGGGCCTATGGGCCCTATTATAATAGTCCATAGCATGGCCTAAATGCCTAAACAATTAGACCCACGTTCGAGGTGCCCCCACTACTTGAGGTTGCATGGATGGCGGCAGGTCCTCTATCTTTGCCATCGGGACTGTGCGAGTGAGTGCAGTGAAGTTCCGCTCAACTCATCTAAGAACCCTCTCAGCCTCCCCGGTTGAGAGGTTCCTTGCTACTGTTGGTCCCCCGGCGGCGGCAGTTGTGGCTTCTGGCCGAGGACAACGCATGTTCCGTGCATAATCGGCAAGTCGCATGGGTCCCACATCTGCATGCAAAAAACATATACCCGTCAAATACTCTGGCATATAAAAAAATGATATATATAACAAAAATGACATAAAAATTACATATACAAACAAAAAAAAAAAACTACTAAGTTGGAGACTTACCCATCTCCCCTCGCTCCTCACCAGGAGGCACGAGTATCTCAGGATTTCTAGAAAAATCTATCCCTGCATATGGGTAATCCTTGATCACAGGGATCTGTCGTGACAGCCACACAAAGAAGTCATCATCGAAGGACTCATTGGTCCTTCCACCACCATGTCGCAGTAGTAATACTGCCCATCTACATATAGCAATAAAAGAGGCTTGATGTCCTCGTACCACTTCTCGAGGACTAAAGCTCAGAACTCTCTCAAAGAAGAATGAACACAAAATCGTCCCGAACCTGAAATTCCTATGTGTCCGCTGATGGCAATCTGTCAATTGCCTCTTCATACACTCAAGTAGTGTGGTACTCTAGTCAAAAATCTGTGCATTCAAGCACTGGATAGCACAGTTCATCTGTGCGCGAGATGCCTGATGCAAGGCTGTTGAACCTGTAATCCACCCAATAAGAAATAATATCGCTTGCAGCGATAGGTTAGTAATCTTACTTATGGGAACCTGGGAGCTCCCACGGTTTGTCCCAGCCTCACAGTGTTGGGCTATCAGTTCCTCTATGTTATGTGGCCCTACAGGAAACATCCTAAAATTGACTGGTTCCCCTCTCCTTGAGAAGCCAGTCAAAAAGTATATATCCTCGGTGGTGGAAACCAGTGATTTCCCCTCTAGCATGAAGGCCTCTACATCAGGGTGTCAGTAGTCAATCAAGGCATTCAGTAGCCTTGGTTGCGCTCGCATAAATGGACACATAAAGAACTTAAGTAAACCACATTGCATCAACATGGCCACGACATTCGGATCTCCCGCAACCAACTCACTAATTGCTTCATGCTCCCTTTCCCTCCATTGGACATACATCCTACCAAAACAACCAAGTTTAGGAGGGTCATTTCTTTCTCTTTAGTTCTTTTTGACAATAAAAGGGGGTCCAAACGTGCTGTCAAGGTGACAGTCACGTGTACACATGGGCAGGATTTACTCTGCCCGAGTGTACATGCAGCCTGTCCAGAGACAACCCACGTGGACCTAGGTCTGACCTTTTAAAGGTCGACGCCCACCCAAAAAATGAAATCAAATGAAAAATTGAAGAATTGAATAGCTATATAGGGGAGTTTGTACTTACTTGGTCCAAGTGGAAGTTTGTTTCATCCACTGTAGCTCCTGGAATCACCATTTTTAGCAAAGGGGGTCTTTTGGCTCCAGAGTCAATTTCCAAATCAACAATGGTGATAATGAGCTGCCAGCTTCTATTTATAGACTTTTTGGCCTCTTTTCTCACTTTTTTTGCCTCCCTTATCAGTTTCTTTATACCAAAAACCATTTAGAGTGATTCAGGAGTTATATGGGAGGGATTTGATCGGGTATTGGGACACTTTTTTTTTGAGTTTTGAGAAAATTTTGGCGGTCCATGAAATTTTTTCCAAGAATCAACTTGAGCATATAGGTTAGGTCATTACCCCGACTTTTGTATCTTGTTGTATTTTTTTTCTCTACAATAGGATCGATCCCATCAGGTTGTGACATGGAACCATCTTATCTACTTTATAAGCATCGCAACTTGGTGGTAGAGCTTACCAGAACATGGATGCTCATAGTAGGTCCTGGTTGCATTATGGTGTCCATGCCGTCTCTAACACACTATAGGCTCGGGAGTCCTTATAGTCTTTCCTGAATATGAGTTTGAGCCTCATTTTCATGATTATTCTTCGCTCTTGATCTCACCCTCAGGACTCCCAAAAAACTAACGGGTCTCCTTTTAAGCCCTTTTCAGACCCTCTAAACATGAAAATATTGTCGAGCGATCTTGTGGCCTTTCACGCTTGTTAAACTGAAATTTGAAGTAACGTCTATTCGACGGTAGTTTACCCCTTTTTTCGGTCCAGATGGTCAACTGTACAAATAAAGGTATACTCTATGGAACTTCATCCTTATAGAAGAGTATTCTCAGGTATAATTTTATCCCTTCTTCGGGCCTGAGGGACTAAACTTACGAAAAAGAAACCCCCACGGAGTCCATAGTTAATATTTTTTCAGACTCCCTAAAATTGAAAAGATCACCGAGTGACCTTATTCTTTCACACTCGTTAAATTGGTCCAGAAGAATCTTCCTGACGGCGTCCATAGTTAAGTTTTTTTCAGACTCCTTAAAACTGAAAAAATGGCCAAGTGATCTTGTCTTTGTCACACTCGTTAAAATAGTTTTGAATCGATGTCTAATCAGTGCTAGTTTACCCTTTTTTGAACCGACTAGACTATCTTCGAAAAAGGTACCCCAATGGAGTCTCCTTTTATGTTTTTTCAGACTCTCTAAATATGAAAAACCACCGAGCTTACCTTCTTTGGGCTCGTTAAACTTACATCGAAGGATGTTACCATTGTGTGTTTTGTTAACTGTGTTTGCATACCTTATACGCTAGCCTTGTAACAATTTGCTTCTATGTCTTAACACCTTTGGCCTTCGAGGGATTTTTCCCAAGTGTCTTTCTATAAGAACATCAGTCTTTTCCTTGTGCCTTGAACTTGTATGTTTGCAACACTCGTTCCTCCTTTGTAACGTAATATTCCTTTATTCTTTTTCCACAATTATTGAAAAGAACAAAAAAATCAAATATACCCCAAAAAGAGGAAGGGAAAAGTATTTTCTTTATTGGCAACATAATGAGTCGCCCTTGGATAAAGCACATCTGCTCATTTTTTCATCAGACTATGGGATGTAGTACAACCTTAGGAAGATTTTCTCGCTATATAGAGTTGTGTCCTCCATCGTTTGGTTATTCTTCCAAACATATGGAGAGTTTGCATTGCCTACTGCTTCGTAGACTTATGATTAACATACATGGTGCCTGAGTCTCATCATTTGTCGTGCTATTGTCCAAGAGAAGTTTGTCACTAAGCCTGAGTTGACCCCTCTGCAATATTTCTCTCGTCCGCATACCCAGCCATCCTGAACGTCCAATCAAGTCCTTGTTCGAAATCACTGAATCGTTTAGTCTGATCATCAAGATTATCAAGTCCATGACTGATGAGCTATCGAAGACCTCTGGGTAGTGCAGTCGTACACTCATATTACACTCCTACTCGAGTTTTGAATATTTTGAAGTTGTTGCTCGAGCTCTGAAGATCTCATCTCCAGCCATCAGGCCGAATCAACTTCTGGAAGATGGATACTCTATATGTATATCTTTCTAATTTCGAGATGTACCTCCACTGTGTATTGTTCGTGGCTACTCTTTATAGTTATTTGACATGGATCTACAGTGTATTTGATTGGTAGCCATGGTTCTATTTTATCCTAAGCATGGGTATGCCTGCCTCAGTGATACATTTGTTATTTTGCAGACGACACCTCTCGGTTCCTGATCCTTGGGCTCAATCGTTCGGCACATCAATAAAGATTCGTAATGTATTTTGGCCATCAGATGATCTTCTGACCTCAAATATTAGGGGGTATCTGTTATAACCCTAAATTACACCACACATGCTTACCTGGCATCAGGCCAACTCATATCCCTTCTTTGCCAAAACAATGTTGAACAACTCTTTGAAAATCCTCTTGAATAAAGGCCCACACGCCCTAATCCATTACTGCACACATGTACACGCTGGCTGACCCAAAACAACCCACGTGGACTGACAAAAGCATGAAAAAATGAAAGTTGCCGATGGAACAAAAAGATATGGGTGAGTTAACTGAAACTCCCGGCCATGCATGACCGAGGGTTCGTCCAAATACCTAGCTCCTTCTAGCCTATAAAAGAAGGGGTAGGGGTACCATTTGAAGAAGAAAAAATATAGCAAAGAAACTCTACCCATTTACGTATTCCCATTGTCCCAAACCTTTAGCCTTTCCTAATGCCAAAGGAGATTCAAAGCAAAGCAGTTGAAGGACAAAAGAAGAGGAGCCCAGGATCAGGTTCAAGGAGCGGTGGCCGGTCACAACTTTTGTAAGTTGACTCATTCAAAGTAATAAAGAAAGTGCTTTTCCCGTCCCAATTCATGAACTTTTTATGGTTTGATTAGTTTATGTTTGGATTGCTAACCCTTTAGTATATAAGTAGTATGCATGCATAGTTGTTGCTTGTCTTGGATGCAGGTCATCTTTGGAAGGAGTATTGCGAACAAGGAATCAAGCACAATGGAGGATCGACATCAAACACCGGGAACGAGGTAGGTTGATCTTTCCATGCATTTGCTAAGAAAAGGGGATTTAAATCTAGGGATGAAGGTAGAAAGTAATTTCTATTCGGTCATATCTGCATGCAAAGTCTGAACTCTATTTGCTAGTCCGTAGGGTGTTTTCCCCAACAACAACTAGGTTTAGCATGGAATTATATATTTCTTGACATGGCTCCTTCAAACAATTCATCTTACCATTTTTACTCTTTAACGGTTTTAGATATATTTTCACTGTAAAAATTTTTTAGGGTGGATTGAAGACATAGTAAAGTACTTTGTGTCAATTATTTTTTTTTTATTCTAGTTTGCTATACTTTTTGAGTTATACATTGTGGAAGTGGGGTTTGGACTTGTATTGAAAGTAGTATCAAAATAGTGTTCTTGGTAAAACAATTGTATGTAAAGCTAGAGAGCTCCAAATTGAATGGCGCCAGTGGCATTGGAAAGAAGATAGACCGATCAATTTCAGGTCCAAATTTCAGAGTTATAATTCCAAAATTGGGTGTGGGGCATACCGTGATAATTTCAAAGATTCCAAAATCAACAAATTTTAAGAATGTTATCATAGGTTTTTTTTGGCACATCGAAATTTAGTGAGACCCATGGAATTACAGAGAAGACATATCAAACTATCATAAACCAAAACTTTAGACTCAGAGGGGTATACATTTCATAGTTACATCAAGATCAAGATCAACCAACAAGATAATTTTCAATTAAGGGTTTTGAAAGATATGTTAACTTGAAATTAAAATAACTTTTGATTGGGATGTTGATTAAGGTGATTAAAAAATCATTGGAAAGAGGAAATATAGGATAATATATTGGGAAAAGTATCTGAACTATTTGGAATCATTATTATTAATATAACGACACTAAAGTTGAGGGTTTTGGTTATATCTCAATTAAGAATCAATGAAAATACCTATATTTAAAGGAGATGAAGATACAAATTAAATTGATACTATGGGATGGTTGAGGTTGGAAAAGGAAAATAGTAAAACTCTTTTTTTTAGAAAGTATTTATTTATATGGTGAAGCTTCTAAGTGGTAGAAAGGTATTGTTGATGATACTAGAGTAAATTCCACATGGAATGTATTTGAATAATTGTTCTCAAATAAATGGATCATGAGCACAATAATGGAGGCAATGCATAAAAGTCGGGATGAATTAAAAGAAGAAAAAGATGAGACGAAGAAGAAGGGAGATGAGTTTTAAAAAATTAACACCCTTAAAGAAACACTCATTAAGGATACTCATAAATTAAAACAAGAAAATATTAACAAAGGAAAGTGGTAAAAGGACGAGTCAAGAGAAGAACTAAAAAATAAAGATGAAGAAATCAAAACGCTATGTAAGCATAATCAAGACCTACTCAATGATGTTAAGAATACAAAAAAAAATCTATAAGCATCCAAACCAATGAATAATGATGAAGACACTACTAGAATGGTTGAAAATAATGCTACCCAAAGACATGAAGAATAAATTTTGCAAGAAAGTTGAAGAGGCCCTAAATATAAAAGATGTAAAATTAGAAATGCATTTAGAGTTGAAGAAGCATGTAATAATTTGATGGATGGCATCACATTGAAACTCCAGAAGGAGAAGAAGACAAGATTCAAGAGGGGGACACCAAAAAATACTTCAATAAGTTGAGCTCCATCTTGATTATGTTTATGTCAAATATAATGGCATTATCTCAAAGGATGGAGTAATCCAATACCAAGCAAAGAGGATAGATGATGAAATTGTCTCTAAAAATAGCATTGATGACGTGGGTGTGTATAATGAAGAAAAATAATTAAAGGTGAAAAAATATCGACATTCTCATTTTCAATAAAGTTTCCAAGAAAGACAAGAAGATCCAAATCAACATTACCAAGGAAGAAGATGGAATAATAAAAAATATTCATGGAACATGGCATCATAGAACACTATTCACGTGCTATTATTAGAGATTGACAACTACAACAAATTGGAGAAGTCACAACAAAAACACTTGGAACAAAAGGAAAGAAAATCATGCAACAACTAGCTATCAAGGATTAAGATTGAAAAGAATTAAGTTTGGATGAATGGATCATCATTAGTGTTAGAAATATAGTATAAATATAAATAAATTATATTACTTGGTTTCATTACATTTAAAACCCTTAACTACATAGCTTTGAGGACAAATATATTTGAAGGAGGGTACTATGATATGAACCCAAGGGGGCCATATATTGGGGGTAAGTGTCTATGTAATAGGGGATAGCTTAATAAAGGGCCCACATGTGCAATGAGTGAGAATAGGTATATATACATGCCAACATAGTCATTATTGGCATATGGACAATGGAATATATGATTTGGTTATGTGATTATACTCAATTTCTTTGGATGAAGTTTTCCTATTCTATAAGGAGTTATTGTGTAACTCATCTCTATTATCACTTTGGGATTTGTGCTTCACGTTCACATTTGGTGTACAACATGTGTACTTTGATATATTATGATGTATTAAGTATTTGGTACATAATACGAGGTGTCCCTTGGATCTCGACATGTAACTAAGATTTCTCAAGGAACAATTCTAGCATACGGATATGAGTGAATTGTAACAAAACAAAGGTTATGATAATCAAATCCAAATGATCAATTATGCCAATTTTGTGTATGACAATATCAACTTAGAGTAAGTTACTTCACACAAAAATTTCAGAGTCAACCTTCATCACAAGCTTGATTGGAACATGATAGTAATGAGAAAAGGATTAATGGAGGGTGGAAAGCATATTTTGGTCTTGAAAATCACTATAAATTAGCAAACTCGTGTTTGTGGGAAAAAATAAACCCCCCTTTGAGACTCTTGTCACTCTTGTTATTGTATATGCATGTGAAGTTTGGGATACAACATCTTTATAGAATCATAGAGGAATATTAAGTAAATCCATAAGCATCTTATAATTTATAATATTAAAATTAAAAGCAATGCACCCTATCCTATCGTCATCATAGATGTTGTTATTTATTCCATTGAGAATATGGCTATGACTAGGCACATAATGTACAAGCACCAGGCAACTAACATGAAATACAAGAATTCCCAAGATTGCTTCAAACTCTAGTCAAAATCACTTGCAACTTAAGAGGGGATGGCATAAATAGAGGAAGTCTTTATAGGGATGGTTTTCTTGGTTTGGATTTATAGGGCAAAATCTCCTCAAGATAAGTCATTGTTCCCTAGAGAAAAAGAGAAAATCAAGATACTATAAATAACCCATTTGTTTGATAAATAGAGATCATGGACCAATTGAGTGTTAATACACATATTAATATAGCCATTAGTATTGAGGAGAATATGAACCATTGGATCACCTTATGTCTAGAGCATATCATGAGCTTCAGATTACATAACTACAATTGTATAAATGATGAATAGGATGATGATGGACAAATCAAGGTGCATTCTCGGTGGTGCGGTTTAGGACAAGAATTATGGGCAGAGGCAGTGGGTATTGCATATTACCTGGTCAATCGATCACCCTCATCAACACTAGATGAAAAAACTCTACATGAGGTATGGATTGGAAATAAACCCTCTCTCACACATCTAAGGGTATTTGGTTGTGGTGTCTATCTTCACATTCCAAAGGAAAACATGAGTAAGCTAGATAAAAAGGATGAAAAGTGTATCTTTATTGGGTATAAAGATGGTTTGAAAGGTTATAAGCTTTGGAACCCAGAAACTAAGAAGGTAGTGTATAATCAAGATGTGGTATTTAGAGAAATAAAATATGATGTCGAATAGGAAGTCCTACCAAAGGAGGAAGAACTAGATAAAATAACGTTTGAGTTGAAGGATGATGAATTAGACTCTACAAAAGAACATGAATAATAATAAGAAGATCCTCATACTCCAGTATTGAGGAGATCGGTTTGGGAAAGAAGGAAAATGGAAATTTATAATCCACCTAATTTCCATTCAAATTTTTCTTTGTGTATTATTGATGATGATCCTAGAACTATTAGGTAGGTAGTGGATTCAAAGGATGTAAAACTCTAGAAAAATACCATGGTTGAAGCAATGGAATCTTTGGACAAGAATGAGGTTTGGGATCTAATGGATTTTCCCATTGGAAGAAATACCATTGGCAGAAAATGGGTGTTCAAGAAGAAGTTGAATGCAAAAGGGATAGTGGAGAAATGCAAATCTTGTTTAGTAGAAAAAGGTTATTCCCAGGTAGTCTAGGGAATTGACTTTGGTGAAATTTTTTCTCTTGTTTCCAAATTCACTTCTATTAGATTTATTTTGTCATTTTGTTGTTGTGTTTTATTTTGAATTAGAATATATGGATGTAAATACAACATTCTTACATAGGGATCTGGAAGAAGAAATCTACATGAAGCAACCTGAAGGATTTACTGTGAAGGGAAAGAAAGAACTAGTATGTAGGATAAAAAAGTGCTAGCATGGGTTAAAGAAATCACCAAGGATGTGGTATAAAAAATTTGATACTTTTATGTTGGGACTTGGATTCACAAGGAGAAGAGTGGATCATTATGTGTATTTCAAATTGATCGGTGGTCATGTCATTTATTTGGTCTTGTATGTGGATGATATGTTGTTGATAGGAAATGACAAAGAGATTATCCTGGACGTGAAAACTCAATTGTCTTCTAAGTTTGATATGAAGGATCTTGGTGCTGCAAATTTCGTTTTGGGCATGGGAATTAAACGATATTGGGAAAATAGGAAACTTTGGTTAAATCAGAGGAAAGATGTTGATACAATATTGCAGAGGTTTAATATGAAAGAATGTAAACTAGTGAGGGTCCCTATTCCTATAGGTGCAAAGTTATTTTCGGATCAGTGTACCGAGACACGAGAAGAGGAATAGGACATGTCCCATGTTTTGTATGCTAGTTTCGTTGGTATTTTGATGTATGCAATGGTTTATACTAGATCGAACATTGCACATCCAGTGGTAGTTTTGAGAAAGTATATGTCAAAACCAGGGAAGGATCATTGGAAAACAATAAAGAGGGTTTTCAGACATTTGGTGGCACTACTAGTTACGGATTGTGATACCAAGGAATATTAGGATTGGAAAGAGTGTTGGACATACATGGGTTTGTTGATTTAGACTAGTCTAGAGATCTATATCGCAGAAGATCTACAAGTGGGCATGTGTTTAACCTATTTGGAAGAGAAATCAATTCGATGAGAAAAAGACAATTTGTAGTGGCACTCTGAACTACATAAGTTGAATACATGGAAACCACTCATGAAAGCAAAGAAGTAGTATGGTTACATATATTGTGTTTAGGTATTTGGTTGGTACAACAAGATGTAAAGATATATTGTGACAATCAAAGTGTAGTCTTCCTGGCGAAGAACCCAAATTATCATTCAAAGACAAAGCATATTAATGTTCGTTATCACTTTGTGAGAGACATGGTTGAAGAAAAGAATGTGTTGTTGATGAAGGTGGACACTTTGAATAATTTAGCAGATTGATTAACAAAATCTATGTGTACTAAGAAGTTCTCTTGGTGTAGAGGATCTATGGGCATTGCTTCCTTGGATTGTTGACTATGTAACCCTATAACCCCCTGTATGCAATTAAAACAAGTGGGATAATGTTGGGTATGTTTTATATTATTTGCATGATTATACCTAGTGTGTGCGTTGCACCAGGCGCATGGGGGGGTTGCAGGGGACGAGATCCCCCTTGCATGAGGGTTTGGGGGAAATTCCCCCAATTGTTTTTTGACCTTTTTTGAATATGGTTTTAGTATTTTTTTGGCACATAGTTTTTGTCAGTGGTTTTCTAATTCCGATTAAGGAATTACGGTTGTTGACTAATATGGGTCAATGGATTAGGTGTTTTGGATGTTGCAGGATCATATATATATATATATATATATATATATATATATATATATATATATATATATATATATATATATATATATATATATATATATATATATATATATATATATATATATATA
>JZKD02S1725942.1:45033-58486 GCA_000966675.3 Picea glauca
ATATATGTAACAATAATTACCTTCCTAACTTGTTAACTCATCAAAACTACAAAGATTTAGGTAAGTTTCTCTCTAATCATATCAAGCATAGAAATTAAATTTTAAAGTAAACCAATTAATTCCTCAACCATTTTTCTTAAGGTCTAATAGGCCAAAGTTAGTCTTAGTAGATGGTAACGATGATCATAATCACTAAAAATGTTTATGTTTATATTCTAAATTTTATAATTATTTATTTTTCTTATTTTTCAAGAGAGTAGAGTTGGTGAATTATGTGTAATCAACAAAAATAATAATGCATTCAAAACCATTTCATATCTCATTTCATACCTAGCAAATTTTATATATTACACTTCTCCATAAGTAGGCTATTGAAACAATTAACTCATTTTTGTTGAACATAGTTATTCTTTAAATTGGATTTGTAATTGCAACACTTACCACTCATTTAATACGTCGTGATCATATATTCCACTTCCTAGGAAGTGTGAAAATGATGCAACTTACTATTTTTATTGAACAATGTATTTCTTTAAATTGGATATGTAGTTGTAGTTCCTAGTTATTACACTGGTGTTATAGTCCAAAAGTGCCACATCTATGCATCCAAGAAAATGGCCCATCCATTTGCATACTTTTCCAAACAAAATGCTAAGGTTTCCTTCTAAAAACCATTTTTTGGATAATGTATGTGTCTTGTTTCACTATTAGCCTGCATACACATGCATGTTGCATACTAGTTAGCTTGTGTACATATGCTTGCTTCATTCTAAGTAGCCTGCGTTTACCTCCAAAAGTTTCAAAAAATATAAAATTGTGTGGAATCTGGTGGAGTTTACGGGCTATGAAGGGTTTCATAACCATTTTACCCCTTGTAGCCCGTCCCCAAACCAAATAACCATATTTTTCTCATATAAAAAGAGGTATAGGGGAGTAATTTAGACACATGAACAAGAGAATAAGAAAACTCTTCCAAAATCTTTTCCCTCTCATTTCCAAATTTTTGCATCTTGCTCTGAATTTTATCCTCAGCTTTCCCCTCCAAGCATTCTCCCTATGCAACCCTTCCTTCTTCCCTTGATGGCATGTTGGTTGTGAGAATTCTATGTGGGATTGGTGAACTTGGAGCCATGAAAGAGGATCCCGGACTTAGTTCGTAGGGCGGTGTCTGCAAGCAAATGTTGTAACCTTTCATCTTGTATATGAATAAAATAGATTATCTTTGTCCAAAAACCCTATGTGTACATGTTCTTGTCTATTTAGTCATTTACATTTATATTTAGGATTCCAAGTGATCGCCATATATTGTATATGTTGTTGTGTTGTATTCTTAACCCTTTGTAGGTCAGCTTTGGGAGGAGATCTGTGATCTAAGAGGCAATAGTAAGTGGAAGAGGTATACATCAACCGTAAGGATTCAAGATTCACTTCTCAACCTTCTCTTATCTCTTTCTATTATCGCTTAGTCTAGATTTTTTTGGGGTAGATTAGAGATAAGTCAGTATTTTAAGGGAGTTATCGCTCTGCCTATTCCTTCGACCCAGTTTAGGGGAAATTTCCCCATATAAACTAGAGATTGACATGTCCTTGGGAAACATTATATTCAAAAACCTTTTCCATGACAATTGCATCATCATTCAATCTTGTGTTCCTTATTGGATCATTGTGCAGTGTTGAAATTACTAAGACAACTGAGGGGGGCCGGGGGGGGGGGGGTGAATCAGTTGTTACTTTGCTTAAACAATTTTAAGTCTATTAAACCATTTTTAATCTTTCATCAAGTGACCATCAATATTATACACCATATGGACAACATAAATAATGAGCATCAATCACACATAAGATATACATAGAGACAAATTTTCACGATGAAACCCATAAAGGGGGAAAACCTCTTCTTCTTCGAAATGATAGGTAGTCTTTTAAGTTTTGTACATCATCTATGTTTGAGCACCAACTCAAAGTGAGGCTACTACCTCTATTTTACAAGCTCCAACTTGTTGAGCGAACCAACTCTCTGGTTTCTCTAGAACCCACTAGAAGGACGCATCAACTCCCTAAATATTCTAGCACCAACTGGATTTATACAAGCACCAACTTGTATACAGAAAAATCTGTGTTTTCTCGAGCACCACCCTGCCACCTTGTTTTCTAGCCACAACTAGATGGAAGATACAACTTCCAATATTCAAGCACCAACTTGAATATCAGAGGACCAAAGTCCTCCCTAGAACCACCCTTCCTCCCTGATTATGAATAAATGATTGACAAACAAACAATACAAGTATTTCAATTCTTACCCCTTCTTCACTGTTCTGCAATTCTTCTCTGGTTCAAAAACTATTATGTAGTTCTTCTTTGCTTCAAGCTATTCTGCTATTCTTCTCTTGCTTCATGCTATTCTTCTCTTGCTTATGTCTGTTCGATGACTATTACTCATCTCTGAGTTTGATCTCATGCTCTACATTTTGTCATTTTACCCTTCTTATAGTTCATCTCATTGTTTCGGTTAGAACAACCAACATTACAGAGTCACTGCATCTCTCCTTTTATACACAACAGCCTCATCAGTTACACCTCGAATCTCCTTGGGCAAAGACAAAAACGTCTCAGCAACTGAATCGCCAACCGGTCAAGAACCATGATTTGTTTTTCTAACTGAATCATAACTTAGATTTTTAATCATGAAAATAAACAAGGACCCTTCGATCATATTCGTTATTAACCTGCACCATTGAATTACAAGTGCTGGGTCTCGCACTTATTCCATATGCCCACTGGTTGTGACCACGGGCCTAATCAAAATGCATTTCACATTTTTCATTTTGGTAATCCTGTGTTGAAGGGTCTCCACACTCCAAGTTGTGATCCCCGAAACTCTAAAAAGAAGCTTAGTTGGACTGGCTCCTTCCCTTCTCGTGACCATGTAACCACATGTTGTGACCAATCGCTAACCAAATGAGCACTTCACGATTCACGACTTCAGGAATCCTGTGGTGAAGAGTCTCGACTCTTCATGTTGCAATCGTCGGAAAGGAGCTTAGCTCCGCTAGCTCTTTCCCCTCACATGAACACCGACAGTGACCATAGCTTGCACCAAAATGTGTTTCGTGATTTTTCATTTCAACATTCTTTCTGTGAGTGTCTTTGACTCCTTCAACTCCCGATATTTGAAACTCCGAAATAGAGCCAAATCAATGGTCCACCATCCACGGTGATCGGATGACTCTCCTCTGCCCCGGTACTTGAGCCTTCAGGACTTTGAAGCTGAAACTTCTGAAACAAGAACTCATTAAGTGACATCATTCTTGCGTCACTCAATGTCGTGTCAAGAGTCGAGTGGCTGCCACGTGTCACTTAGAATTATGATTTTCAGTGGCCTGAAAAGATGAAACAATTTGACATTTTTCCTTATATGGTCGTGCCACATGTCCTTGTTGTCATAAGTTTCCACCTGTCCTCGCTAACGTGGTCTGTCATGATCTACCTCCTAGATCTGACAGCCCAGATTTGTCTTCAACCCAACGACCGATATTATATCGTGATTTCACATATCGCGAGATCGAGAGGTTAGGAGCCTCCTTCCTTTGACCTTTCAGTTAGTGAAATGCCAATCGCTCACCATGTGTCCTTTGCATCCAACATTCCACAACATACCTCGATCCAAGGGTTCATATCAACCCTCAATCCGATGGCTCAGATCATTTCGAGATATCGCATATCACGAGTTCCCACACCATGCTCCATTGACTCCTCCAATGTGCAAGTTAGTGAAATTCCAATCAATTACCACGTGTCCTATGACTCCAACGATCAGGAGTGTTATCGCGATTTCGCATATCATGAGTTCGAGGGGTTAGACAACCTCTTTCCTTTGGATTTCCCAATCTGTGAAACTCTGAAACAAAACCTTTGTCACGCTTTAACTGTTTTCCATGTGTCCTTCTTGGATCAATGGTCCTCCCACTTTTGGGAATTTCTAAGGCCACTTCATCTTGTACTTAAAGATCATTCTCCTTCTTCTGGATCTGACAATGGTCGATCTTTTCACTCAGATCTGTTCTGCTCTTCTGTGTGTTCCTCCAGTATTAATTCAGATCTGACAGTCATCGAGAATTCTGAATGGGATCCAACGATCATTGTTGCTCCTCCTCCTGAGCTTACACTATTGATCTCGTCATTCCATCATTGTCGTTGTGCTGCTTATCATGATCTTTTCCATCAATGACAAACACGCATACTCTGCCTTTGTCTGAAAAACATGCCAATAATCTCCCCCCTTTGGCATTGATGGCAACCCCTTGAAACCCCTTAAAGAACATCCAATTATACCACTGTAGAATCCTAAGAATATCCAATTATACCACTATAGCATCCTTGAAATTACCACACTTTCTCCC
Organism: Picea glauca; assembly: GCA_000966675.3. NCBI lineage: Eukaryota > Viridiplantae > Streptophyta > Pinopsida > Pinales > Pinaceae > Picea > Picea glauca. Next base: position 49,434 of record JZKD02S1725942.1, read on the forward strand.
CCTTTAACATCAATGTCAAAGAAGAAACATGCTCCCCCTGAGCTGTTGCAGTACATACTCCCCCTGTCAACTATGAGCAACATAGAAATATAACAGATATTCAATAAGTACTCCCCCTGACCAGGTGAACAGATTAGACGAAATAAGTTATAACCCCCAACTTTTGACGAAGATATCCAAAAGGGGTCATTGCTAACGGTTTAGTAAAGATATCAACTATCTATTCCGTGGAAGGAATATAATTCAGATAAATGACTCTGTTTGTAACTTGTTCTCTGAGAAAATGGTATTTTATTGGGATATGCTTAGTCTTAGAATGAAGAACAGGATTCTTGGAGACACTAATAACACTAGTGTTATCACAGTGAATTGTAATTGGATCAGTATAATTTACCTTCAAATATGTAAGAGTTTGAATCATCCATAAAATCTGAGTGTAGGAAGTAGCAACAGCAATGTACTCTGCCTCTGTAGTTTATAAGTAAATAGATCTCTACTTCTTACTAATCCATGCTACCAACGAGTCACCTAGGAAGAATGCACCTCCACTGGTGCTCTTTCTCTCATCCACACAATTTTCCCAATCTGCATCTGAATAAGCAGTTAACTGAATTTTTTTATTTCTGGGATACCACAGACCATAAGTCATTGTTCCCTTCAAGTATTTGAATATCCTTGTGATAGCTACCAAATGACTTTGTTTAGAAGTAGATTGATAACGACCTAACATTCCAACATCTTGCATTATATTAGGACGAGATGTTTTGATGTACAAAAATCTGCCTATCATAGAGCGATATTTCCTTTGATCAACATCAGGTGAAATATCATCTTTACTGAGCTTGCAACCAACCACCATAGGTGTGCTAACAGGAGAGGAATCCTCCATCTAAAATTTCTTCAACATCTCTTTCAAATATTTTTCTTGGGAGATAAATATTCCTGCAAAACTCTGATTTAATTGTAAACCGAGAAAGTATGATAGTTCTCCTATCATGGACATCTCAAACTATGTTTGCATAGAGTTAGAAAACCACTGGATAGAGGATTCATTAGTACAACCAAAAATAATATCATCTACATAAACCAAAACAACTAGTAAATTATCACCTTTAGACTTAATGTAGAGATTGTTGTCAACAGTGCCTTTCTTGAACCCTTTGTCTTGTAAAAATTTATCCAGTCTATAATACCAAGCTTGTGGTGCTTCTTTCAGTCCATATAAGGCCTTCTTCAGCTTGCAAACATAATCATGATTATCTGTCAATGAGAATCCTTCAAGTTGCTCCATATATACTTCTTCCTCTAGATCTCCATTAAGAAATGTTGACTTAACATCCATCTGATAAACTTTAAAGTTCTTATGACATGAATATGCAAGAAACATTCTGATGGCTTCCAATCTTGCCACTGGTGCAAAAGTTTCATCAAAGTCCTGGCCTTCAACTTGTGCATACCCTTTACAGACCAATTTGGATTTATTTCTAACAACTTGTCCTTTTTCATTCATTTTATTATTGAACACCCATTTGGAACCTATTGCATTCTTATCTTCAGGTCTAGGGACAAGCTCCCAAGTATTGTTCTTCTCAATCTGATCAAGCTCTTCATTCGTAGCTATAATCCAATCATCATGTTGGCTGGCTTCATAATTTTTTTTAGGTTCAGTCATAGATAAAAATGCAACATGAGATTGTTCTGAGTCTTTAATCAATTTTCTTCTTGTTTTAACTCCTTTATTTATATCTCCAATTATCTGATTTTTAGGATGATTCTTTCTAACAATTCTGAGAGGTGATTTTGCTTCTTTTCGTTGATTTGTGTCAGTCGCAGTATTTGTATCTTCATCTAATTCAGATTCTTCTCTTTCTGATCCTTGGACCTATTCATCTTCGTCTTCAACTATATCTTCTTTGCTTGGTTCAACATTGCTTACATTTCATACCGAGATTTCTTCATAAACTTTTATGTGGATACAATCATCCTATTTATGCAGCCTCTTATTGTAGCATCTGTATCCTTTATTGTTTGTAGCATAACCTAATAATATACCTTCATCAGCCCTGTCATCATATTTGTCAATATTTTCATTATTATTATTGATATACCATTTACTCCCAAAGACTTTAAAATGCTTGATTGAGGCAAGTCTTCCAAACCATAGTTCATAAGGAGTCTTGTCACTGTGTGGTATGATATGAGCTTTGTTAAGAATGTGAACAGTTGTATGGATTTCTTCCACCCAATATGTCTAAGATATATTCCTTTCATCCATCATTGATCTTTCCATTTATTGTACCGATCTGTTCTGCCTCTCAACAACTCCATTTTGCTATGGAGTTCTTGGGATTGTGTACTCTCTCTTGATCCCATATTTATCACAGAACTCTTTGAAGTTCCATGATCTAAACTCTCCTCCTCTATCAGACCTTATTGCCTTCAATCTTTTTCCTGTTTGATTCTCAGTTAGAGCCTTAAACACTTTGAAGTTTTCAAATGCTTCAAATTTTTCCTTCAAAAAGGAAACCCATGTTAGTCTATAATAATCATCAATAATCAACATAAAATAGTTTTCTTTTCCTGTACTGTGTTTCCTTGAAGTTCCACATAAATCCATATGAACTAACTAGAGAGGTTTTTCTGTTGAAGGGAAGTTTTTAGATTTGAATTATGTCCATGTAAGCTTTCCTATCTGACAAGGTTTACAAACAGAATCATATGGCTTTGATATATTTGGAAGATCCTTTACTGCCCCATTTTTTCTAAGCTTGATTATATGATCAATATTTAGATGTCCAAGTCTTCTATTCCATAGCCAACTTTCATCATAATTTCTTAAGTGACATTCTTCTTTTTCTTCTTTTAACACATATACATTGTTTTCTGTTCTTATCCCTTTTGCAACCAACTGTCCTGAATTCACAGACTTTATTTTACAATCTTTAGAAGTAAAAACAACCTCACATCCTTGGTCATAGATTTGACTGACACTAAGAAGATTATGTTTCATACCATCTACAAATAACACATCTTGAGCTTTTCCTTTTCCATTACTCAAACTTACCATTCCTTTACCTTTTATTTTTCCTAGTGCATCATTTCCAAAAGTTGCATTCCCTGATTTGTTTTCACTTAGAGTTAGAAAATTACTTTTGTCTCCAGTCATATGTTTGGAACATCCACTGTCAATATACCAAGGATTATTTTATCTTTGGGTTGATAACACTAATCCACATTGATCATCTTCTTTCTTCTTCCAAACCTTGAAATTTTCAGCAGTAGGAGTCAGATCTAGCTTATAGTTCTTTAAATGACTATCTACATCTTTATGTCCATAATTATGGCAGATGTAACATTCTGGTTCACTGAATAGCAAATCATAGTGATTGTTATGCTCATAACTGTTGTTGTACTTAACCTGCGTCCTTTTCCCAGCTATCACATGATTTGTAGTATGTGGTTGTTTGTTACTTGGATGTCTCAATCTTTGTTGTGGTAGATAATTATTCCTTGATTATCTTGATTGCTCATATCTAAGTCTTAAAGAACAAGTTATAGCTTTGTGAACAAAATTAGAACAGAGGAAACACTATCCATAGACAAATCCTTTATACCTAGAAAAATTTTGTCTTCTTTGAGTGGGTCGATTTCTTTCACGCTGATAATTTCTCTGATCTATAGATTCAGTTCTAGTATTTTTTATTTCATTCCTTCTTGGTGATTGATTTTGTTTCTTTGTTTCTGCAGAGTGGTTGTTTTCAATGATTGTAGATTTGACAAACTTGATGGGTTCTGTATTACTTGGAAGATCAATACTTGATCCTTCTTCATATCCCAAGACAAATTTCAACTTTGGATTCCTTTTCTGATTTAGAATGGAGGATAATCCTTCTGAAGCTTTAATACTTGATAGATTTTGGTGATACAATGCCTTAAACTTCTCCATTTCTTTTTTGTTTTTTACTATCTCTTCTTCTAAGGCTTCACACCTCGCTTTCTTCTCTGATAAATGTTGTTTCAGAATGTCCTCTATTTTCTTTGCCTCTTCCAACTCAAATTCTAGTAGAGCAAAGTCTTCATCAGGTTTTTTATCATTCATTTTAAATTGCATCAACAATTGTTTTTGTTTTCTCTTCTTAAATCTGAGTCTGCCAATTTCTTCCAAATCACTGATTAATTCACCTTCCATATCTACCACAGCTTCTTCGTCATCCATTTCACCTCTTGTGTGTTCATCATAAATATCTCCCATAGCCATAAGCATAAAATCATTCACTTTGTCTTCACATGATGAATCACTATCTATGTCTTTTGAGGAGTTGACATTGTTTGCACACAAACTTTTGTTTTTACTATATTTCTTAAATTTGTATTTCTTTTCATCATCAGAGTTCTGTTCCTTTTTCTGGTGAGGACACTTTGATGAAAAATGACCTATCTTACCACAGTTAAAACATTTTAAGGGAAGCTTGCCTTGATATTTTCCTGATCCTTTCTTTAACCTTCTCACAAATTTTGCCTCAATACCATCTAATTCTGAATCAGTATTCTTGTCTGCTTTAAAAGATGATTCTCTAGTAATGGATTTATATTTGTTGATTCTCATTTCGTATGCAATTAGATTTCCTAGGAGTTGATCAATAGATCGAGTTTTAAGATCATTTATTTCTTCTATTGCAGAGACTTTTGGATTAAATTTATCAAGCAGAGATCTTAAAATCTTCTGAACTAGAAATGGTTCTTCAATCTTCTCACCAAGACCCTTCATGGAATTCACAAGTTCTTCAACTCTTAAAAAATACTTCCTAACTATTTCATATTCATTCATATTTAGTTGTTCAAATTTCAATCTATGTGTTTGAAGTTTGGCATCTTTTACTTTCTCATTTCCTTCATAACTGCTAATAAGTTTATCCCACATTGCTTTCGTAGTTTCAAGATGCATCACCTTTACAAACTCAGCTTCAACAAGTCCATTCAAGATAGCATTCATTCCCTTAGCATTAAAGCTAAACTCTAACTTATCATCCTTGGAAGCTAGCACAACAGGCTTTGTATATCCAGTCTCTACTACATCCCAAACATCAGCACCTAAGGCCATTAAATATGTTCTCATTCTAACCTTCTAGAAGGAAAAATTTGTTCCATCAAACAGAGGAGGCTTAGTGGTTGAAGTCCTTTCATGAATTTTCATGTTTAATCTTACAGATCTACCTTTAAATAAAATGAACCCACTTTGATACCAATTGTTGAAATTACTAAGACAACTGAGGGGGGGGGGTGAATCAATTGTTATTGTGCTTAAACAATTTTAAGTCTATTAAACCATTTTTAATCTTTCATCAAGTGACCATCAATATTCCACATCATATGGACAACATAAATAATGAACATCAGTCACACATAAGATATACACAGAGACATGTTTTCACGAGGAAACCCATAAAGGGAGAAAACCTCTTCTTCTTCGAAATGATAGGCAATATTTTAAGTTTTGTACATCATCTATGTTTGAGCACCAACTCAAAGTGAGGCTACTACCTCTGTTTTACAAGCTCCAACTTGTTGAGAGAACCAACTCTCTGGTTTCTCTACCACCCACTAGAAGGAAGCACCAACTCCCTACATATTCTAGCACCAACTGGATTTATACAAGCACCAACTTGTATACAAAAAACACTGTGTTTTCCCAAGCACCACCCTGCCACCCTATTTTTTAGCCACAACTAGATGGAAGATACAACTTCAAATATTCAAGCACCAACTTGAATATCAGAGAACCACAGTCCTCCCTAGCACCACCCCTCCTCCCTGATTATGAATAAATGATTGACAAACAAACAATACAGGTATTTCAATTCTTACCCCTTCTTCACTGTTCTGCAATTCTTCTCTGGTTCAAAAATTGTTCTGCAGTTATGCTCTGCTTCATGCTATTATGTTGTTCTTCTCTTGCTTCATGTTATTCTTCTATTTTGCTCTTTCTTTTGTCTGTTCGATGACTGTTACTCATCTTTGAGTTTTATCTCATGATCTGCATTCTATCATTTTACCCTTCTTACAGTTCATCTCATTGTTTCAGTTAGAACAACCAACATTACAAAGTTGTTGCATCTCTCCTTTTATACACACCAGCCTCAGCAGTTACACTTCAAATCTCCTTGGGAAAATACAAAAATGTCTCAGCAACTGAATCACCAACCGATCAAGAACCATGATTTGATTTTCTAACTGAATTGTAACTAAGCTTATTAATCATGAAAATAAACAATAGCCTTTCGATCATATTCCTGATTAACCTGCACCATTGAATTACAAGTGTTGGGTCTTGCACTTATTCCATATGCCCACTGACTGTGACCACGGGCCTAATCCAAATGTATTTCGCATTTTTCATTTTGCCAATCCTGTGTCAAAGGGTATCGACACTCCAAGTTGCGATCCCCGAAACTCCGAAAAGAAGCTTAGCTAGACTAGCTCCTTCCCTTCTCATGACCATGTAACCACATGTTGTGACCACTCGCTAACCAAACGAGAACTTCGTGATTCATGACTTCGGGAATCCTTTGGTGAAGAGTCTCGACTCTTCATGTTGCGATCAATGAAAAGGAGCTTAGCTCCGCTAGCTCTTTCCCCTCACATGACCACCGATGGTGACCACAGGCTATGCCAAAAGGTGCTTCACGATTTCGCATTTCGACATTCTTTCCATGAGTGTCTTTGACTCCTCCAACTCTCAGTATCTGAAACTCTGAAATGGAGCCAGATCAATGGTCCACCATCCGCAGTGATCAGACGACTCGCCTTCGCCCTGGTACTTGAGCCTTCGGGACTTTGAATCTGAAACTCCCAAAACAAGAACTCATGAAGTGATGTCATTCTTGCGTCACTCAATGATGTGTCAAGAGCCGAGTGGCTGCCACGTGTCACTCAGAATTATGATTTCCAGTGACCTGAAAAGCCGAAACAGTTTGACACTTGTCCTTATATGCTCGTGCCATGTGTCCTTGTTGTCATAAGTTGCCACCTGTCCTCACTGTTGTGGTCTGTCATGATCTACCTCCTAGATCTGATGGGCCAGATTTGTCTTCAATCCAACGACTGAGATTATATCGTGATTTTGCATATCGCGAGTTCGAGAGGTTAGGAGCCTCCTTCCTTTGACCTTTCAGTCAGCGAAATTCCAATTGCTCACCATGTGTCCTCTACATCCAACGTTCCACAACATAACTCAATCCAAGGGTTCTGATCAACCCTCAATCCGACAGCTCGAATCATTTCGGGATATCGCATATCGCGAGTTCCCACATCATGCTCCATTGACTCCTCCAATGTGCAAGTCAGCGAAATTCCAATCGCTTGCCACGTGTCCTATGACTCCAACGGTCAGGATTGTTATCGTGATTTCACATATCGCGAGTTCAAGGGGTTAGAGAACCTCTTTCCTTTGGATTTCCCGATCTGCGAAACTCTGAAATGAAACCTTTGTCGTGATCTAATTGTTTTCCATGTGTCCTTCTTGGATCAATGATCCTCCTGCTTTCAGGAATTTCTAAGCCCGCTTCATCTTGTACTTAAAGATCATTCTCCTTCCTCTGGATCTGATGATGGAAAGTCTTCACACTCAGATCTGACGCCTGAGATCTGTTCTCCTCTTCTGTGTGCTCCTCTAGTCTTAATTCGGATCTGACGGTCATCGAGAATTCTGAATGGGATCCAACAATCATTGTTGCTCCTCCTCCTGAGCTTACACTGTTTTTCTTTCCATTCCATCATTGTCGCTATGCTACTGATTGTGATCTTTGCCATCAATGAAAAACACGCATACTCTGCCTTTGTCTGAAAAACATGCCAACTTCATTATTTTTTACTTTGTGTGCATTCCCCATATTCACAACTTTTGGTAGCACATGCATGTCTTTCTCCTATTTCCCCATTCAATATCTATGCTTAATAGGTTGATATGGGATAAAATGGAACACATGTGCTAATATAATTTAATGTGTGAAAGGATAGAGTCTTTATGCTTATAATCAATGCACAATTGATCTCATTCCAAGAATAAGGTGTTGTTAATCCAAGTCAATACTGGTGGCTACCCACCTCTTCCACTAAATCAGAATGGTTCTACATCTTAGCAGAGCTACTACAATTTTGCAGCTCCTAAAATTTTGGTGCATATTTTTGTATTTTCCATGCATCTTGTGTCGTTGGTACAACCTATCAATCTTTCATTGCAAGATTTTCCAAACACATAGAGCATGGAATACGCTTTGTAATAGTCCAATAAATTCTCCAAATAGAGTTTGTATGTGAAAGTTGTGGCCTTGATAATTTGATGTATCAATTAGGCTCCTTGGTGCCTACATTCCTTTTTTCTTCTCATCTCCTAGGGTTAGGGATATGGATTTTTATGGTTTTTTCCTCTTAGGGGTTTACAATTTACGAGAAAAAGGAAGTCATGAATTCTTGCAATCATCTTCTTTCAAATGAGCATAGTCAACACATCACTCTTTAGAGATCATATACCATTAAGTTTGTACTTCTTTGCATATTGCAATGTTTTTCTATTTCATTCATTAATAGAATTTGTGTTTCATTGTATTATTGTACCCTGTACAATAAATCTATGTCATTCCATTTATAATTTTATCTTTATTTCATTCTCCATGTAATTTAGATCAATGCTATCAATTGATCTAATCTTTAATTTTTTTCCATGTATGTCCTTGAAAATATTAGGGTAATGGGAGTTAGACCTTGAACTAATTGAAGACCACCCTTACCAGCCCAAGTGGCCTCCCATGGTGGGTGAAAGTAAAGATACATACTAGGAGATCCTATCAAGTTGTTACTCAAAGAAGCCTTCTTGTGATGAAAGAACAAGATGATGGATAATTTTTCCCAGATCCTTTGATCACTTCCATTGATGATGGAGGCACCTCCAACAAGAAGTCACTTTAGAGTTATTATTTCCTTAAAGCTACAAGTTAACTTTGACATCCATTTATTTGAAGGCTAGATAGACATAGATACTTTGGAGAAATGGTTAA